>JAKZJZ010000574.1:0-44143 GCA_022702705.1 Papilionanthe hookeriana x Papilionanthe teres
TACGTCGATGCATTGCAATCACGTAAGTTGATTCCTAAGCGAGTGTTTAGTAAGCCAGGAGAGGTGATTGAAGATATGATTGCAAGAAGAAATTGGCAGAATTACTGTTGTTTCTCCGCTATTACTGTTGTTTCTGTGATAAGAGAATTTTATGCAAATTTACCTGCTGCAGAGGAAAATCAGGTGATGGTTAGGAGTCATGAAGTAAAATTTTCTCCAGGTGCAATCAATACCTTTTATGGACTACCTCCTGATATGTTTTGTTTTTATTCTAACTATCATCCTTCGGAAGGAAAATTAGATGAGATTATGGAGTTTCTGACTGAAGGAAGAGGATTATGGAAAATTACAAATGATAGAAGAGTGAACTTTCTTGCTTCCAAATTGAATGCCATTTCTAAGGCATGACATTATTTTATCTCATCTAAGTTGTTACCTTTAAGTCACACTAGTGAAGTGACGAGAGAAAGAGCGGTGTTGAACCATTGTATTCAGCATGGGAAGCCTATTGATATTGGAGGCATAATTTATGATTATGTTTTGAACTGTGCTAGATCAGCCATGACTGCAGGTATGGTTTCATATCTTGATTCATTCAAATTGTGAAATATCTGGAGTGAAATTTGAAACCTGGGAAGAGGTACTTCAGCCATTAAGACCAATTACTAGTGTAAACGTTGGTGCTTACACTGTACATTCAAAGTTTGGTTGGAGAGGAGGATTTGGTAGGGCTTCTACTGCTTCTGCTTCTGTTGCTTCTACTTTTTGTGCTTCTACTTCACGTGCTTCATCATCTACTGATTCACAGACTGGTTTATTAAGAAAGATATTCAAAAAAGTGAGTCTTACTCGAGAGCATGTGAGAGATATGGATGGTAAGCTGGATAATGTTGAGAGATATATTGTAAAACATGATGAATATGAGGAGAATTATCAGCAATACTTGGATAGACTGATTAGAGGAGATCAGAGTGCTGAGATGCCACCTCATCCATTCTATATACCTTATGTGCCATCCAGAGATTGGAACGAGCAAGATGATGATGATGAGGAGGATGAATAGTAGTTGTATGTGTGCTTGTTTTAGTTATTGTGTTATTGTGTTGTGTTTTTGTACGCTTCATCTAGTATTTTATTTGATGATTGTGTTGTGATGTAAACCTTGATAGTATGCAGATTGTAGTTGTACTATTTATCTGTTATTCATATTCAGGTATTGTTGTTGTTTTATTATGGATTTATATGTTGCTGTGTGGTAGTGTGTAATTGTAAATGTTTTTTATGTGTATGTTATGTCAGAGTTTTTAATAGTGTGTACTTTAATTCAAAAACTGTTAGAAGATTATAAACCACTATTAGGAACTTCTACTTAGGAAAACTACATGTTTAAAATTCTTCAAATTCCACTATTATCTGTTATCTGTATCAGTGTTTTATTTTAGTTGGTGTGTATTTGTTTTGAAAACCTCCACTACTGTAGAAGTCTTCTGAATTTTTTTACTTTTCTTATTATAAAAAAAAAAGAAAATTTTTTTCAAAAACTAAATTTGATTTCATGTTACTCCTATTATTTAAATTGTTATACTTGTATATTAGGATATTAAAAATTCCTGCAAGCATGTTATGTCAGTTTTTTATTTTTCACCCTTGTATCATTTCTTATGCTTAAATGTTTTATCTTAATTAAAAATTTAAAGTTTGGGGGGGATTTTAAAAACAAAAATTTTCAAAAACCTAAAATATTATTTAATTCTCAAGAATACTTAAAATAAATCTTATTTTTGATTGAGAACAGTTATCTACATGAAGTTATATTAGGGGAATAAAATTTTGAATATAGAAATGAATAAAAGAGTTTAGTTACAATTTATAGTAATCATGAAAAACTTAAAGTTAAAATTTTCTTAATGAAGAGGTGTTAAATAAAGTTAAACTATCTTTAGTAAGAAGTTTTGTATTTTTGGATAAACAGAAGATTTGACTTTTATTCTTCAAAACTTAAATTTAGTTTATTGAAGAGTCATATTCAAATACTATTATTATGATTTTTAAGTGAAGGTGTATATCTGACCTTTATTTTAAATGGAAGGGTGGAATTCAAAATCATTAAAGACCTATCCAGATATAATAATCCTTACCTTATTAAAAAAAAAAGAGAGAGAAGAGAAAAAGTGAAAAATAGAATATGAAAAGGGAGGAGAAGGTTGAGGATTTAAGGGCTTAATCAAAAATTGGTTTCATACCTAAAGTTTAAGATATAAGATCAGAGAAAATCTAAAGCTTAAAGTTGTAATATAGTAAGTAAAATTATTTTTCAAATAAAGATTTTTAATTGAGAAAAATAAATGTTTGAATCCTATATTTTGAAAAATGTACAAATATTTCTGAAATAGATAGAGACTTATATTTATCATTTTCTTTTACTTAAGAACTTTCTAAACTTTAAGTTGGTTTTAATTACTGAAATTTTTTCTAAATTGGACTATTCCATTTCTAGAACAAAATTTTGTTATCTTCCTAAGAAACTCATTACATAATTTGCATGCTAAAATGTTTTATGAGATTAACAGTCACTTGAGGACAAGTAACATTTTAAGTTTGGGGGATTTTGATACACCTAAAATATAAAGTATTTTTATGCACATTTTTATACCTATTTTTAGTATTATTGCACTTTAATGGAAGGTATTTTTTGTTTTTCTTGCAGGTATGATGAAAATGGATGGTCATGATGAAAAATAAAAAATTTGGCACTAGCGGCTAAGCGCCGTTGGGCCGGCGCTTAGCCGCCACAGTTATAAATCAAACTTTAGTTAGATTTGGCGCCAAATTCAAAAGGGAGTGGATGCATGTCGGCATATTTTTAGGTTATGTGTTTTATTTTGAAAAGGGAGTCGCCTACAAAAATTGTCGGCGAATTATAATTTAATTTAAATAAATAATTTGAAAAGTAGTATTTGATTTTGAAAATAATTTTGAATTTGAAAATTTTAAGATATGAAATCAAACTGATCTCACATCCCGAATAGTTTATATAAACGAGCGCCGCACCACAAACCGTGTATCTATCCCGAAGAATAGACACACTGCTTGATAATGGGGCTCGATTAAATAAACTGGAAAAGGTTTGTGACATCCGTTTGGTCTGCGAACCAATTTTATAAGCCGACAAATTCCCCTGTTTAATATGAAACTATTAAACAGGGTTTATATTACCCGGGTTCTTAAAGTTCCCTATAAGGGCAAGCCCCTATAGTTAATTACATCTTAAGTGACGGGAATCACCTAAGAAAACTCTCGATAATAATCAATAATTCCGCTCTCAAGAATTTCAAAGTTTAAGTTTTCAAGGGGTTGAATTTTGGAATTTCAATAGGGAATGGATCAAATTTGGAACATTTTTATTTTGGGAATTCAAAGGAAGAAAAGTAGGAGAGATCACGGATTCGAAGCGGACTTCGGTAATCTCCCGACTATCCTATTATTTGGCTTGGATTTAGGAAAGTCCTAATGTTTATCTAATGTTTTAATCTTGCCAATTTAGTTGATTAGGGCTTATATTTATATGATAGAATCATACGAATTGCCTAGAAGATATAAGGGTTTATGTCGTATTGGACGACTACCTCGGAATCCTAAAACCAGTTAGGGCTTAATTTGCATAACATGATTATGCAAATGCCTAACGAAAAGTTGAGGATTTATGTTGCACTAGGCAAACTACCTCGAAGTCCTATGGCTTTGTTATTTAATTCTAAGAAAGTTTTGCTGATGTAGGTTTCAGTTTTGCTGACGACGATGGCCGTGCTGCCCACCATGCTCCGAGCTCCTTGTTGTTGCAGAGGTTTTAGTTTTAGAAATCATAAATCAGGAGGTGAGAGAAGTGTTCTGGTTTAGAGAAGTCTTAATTTCCAAGTGTTTTTTATGTTTTAATTAAAACAGATCTTAAAGTTGATTAAACAGAACCGATTAAGATCCCACGGTTCCGTCATCCCGGCACCGTTATTTTCATCGAATTCACTTAGTCCAGATGAATTTGCTAAACTCAACTAAATGAGTTCCGCACTTTCATTCAGACCGTGGAAATCCCGTTAGCAACACGTGGGTTACATCATCCGAGGTATTCCCGATCATTCAATGAGACGTTTTAATTTAGTTGTAGTTGTAGTTTTGTGTTCTCGTTTGTGATTAAATTTTGAGTTGTCTTATATTTTGAAATGTTGTGGAGGTGAATTTTATCTTGTAGTGTCTTTTATTTTAATTTTGGGTTTCAGTTTTGGTTTCTGTCCTAAAGGTGTCGGTTTTCATGCAACTGTTGTTTATCATGCAAGAAAAGTAAAGTACAGTGCATGTAAGTAAATTGCAATAAAGTAAATTGCAATAAAGTAAAAGCGTACCTGGAGAGTCTTCCCGTCATTCCAAGCTGCACTTTAAAATACAGTTAGAATATTTAAGTAAGATCCTAGGTAAAGCTAAGGGAAAGGGTTTATGGTTTTCTACCAAGTTCCTAATCCTATAGCTAGTCGTTTCCTATGACGTCTAGGTTCTTTGTGTTTTTGTTTGAAGACGATTTTCTTCATCAAAGAACAATTAAGTTCAATTGTTCTTGTAAATATCCTATCATATCGAGGAAGTGCTTAAGAAGAATCTTAAACATCTTTTCAATATTTCTAGGATTGTTTTAAGTCCAAATGAATTTAATTGTGTAAATGAATCAATCGTCCGAGGTTTTCAAGTTTTGTTAACTTGCTCGAGTGAACTAGGACATTTGAATGTCCTATAAGTGAAGTAACATTTCATTTTAATGTTCTATTTAGGAGTTATGATAACTAAGGCTCCTAAGGGCAAAATGATATTTAATGATTTGTGATTCAAATTTAAGTTCAAATTAATGATTTAAGTTTGGAATAGTTGTTCAAGTTATTTTAGATTTATTTCTTCGTGTCTTAAGTGAGGTTATTTAATTTAACTTAATTTAATTTAATTTAATTTATTTTAATTTAATTTATTTAATTTAATTTGATTTCGATTTAATTTAATTTCTTAATTTAATTTAATTTAATTTAATTTAATTTAATTTAATTTAATTTAATTTAATTTAATTTAATTTAATTTAATTTAATTTAATTTAATTTTATTTATTTATTTAATTTAATGTATTTAATTCATTTAATTTAATTTAATTTGTTTATTTGATTTAACTTAATTTTAATTTAATTTAATGCAACTTTTAATCTTGATTTAATTTAATTTAATTGAGATTTTTTTGAAAGAGTTTAATGATTTAATTTAATTTAATGATTAAGTCTTTTAATATTTTAAATTTGAGTTATCATTTTAATTAAGAGATGATTAATTTAGGGATTTTTAAATTAAAGAATAAGTCTCTTCCTAATAATATCCCTATTTTAATAATTCCAAATTTATTATTCTTCCAAATTCAATTAATTATTTAATTAAAGTTTAATTATTTTAAATTGCTTAATGGGTTTCTATCCTTTAATTATTTAATTTCAATCATCCAAATCAGATTAGGATCAAATATTTTACTTGTTAATTTTTATTAAACCTAAAATTTTAATTAAGGGTTAAAATTTTAATTACCATTTTGCCCTTTAAGCCTAATAATTTCATAACTCACTAAGTTGAACTCAAATGAACTTGAAATTTTTTATGAGACTTCACTCATATGTCAATAAAGACATGAGAGGAGAAAATGTGATTTTTCTGCATTTAATTTATTTATATAATTATTTTTAGTAGAAAATAGAGATTTTCAAGGAAAATTCAATAACATGACCAAGGGAAAGTTTCTGTCCTTAAGAAAATTAGGGGACATTCCTAATGACCAGAGGACCACTTGGACCAAATTTTGTAATTTTTTGAATTATATTTTATTTATTAGAATTATTTTAAGTTCTGGAGTATTAATTAATTTAAAAATAAAATAAATGTTGAAAAATAAATTTTATAATTTTTAAAATTCTCTCTGATGTCAAGGATTCCAGAGAACCAAACTTTGCAATTTTCTGATTTTTCTTTGATTTATTATAATTATTTTGGTGAAAATGCTAAAAAATGTATTTTTTTTAATTTTAAAATTACCCTAGAGCTTTAAAAATTAATATCTCACTAAATAGACCTAGGAAAAATATGGGACTTGTTCCTAAGTGATTAAAATTCAAAATATGACATTTTGGTGAATTTTATTATTTTTGTGATTTTTATTATTTTTTAATTATTAAAAATATTAAAATAATATTAAAAATCAACTTTTTTAGAAAATTGAAATTTTAATTTTCCTGAACTCCCTGATATCAGAGAGACTCCAAAACCAATTTGGTGAATTTTTGAAAGATATTTTGAAAGTTATGAATTTTTAAAGTTTAAAATGGCTAAGTGGCTTAATCAACCCAATTAGTGGGGCTAACCAAGTCCAATTGACCTCAAATTTTTATGGTGGGTTCCTCTGATCCTAAAGGTCAGTGGAGAATTGATTTCAAGTCAATTTGATCTATGGTTAACTCTAATTAATTAGAAGCCTATTTTAGGTATTTAAGCCAATTAGGGTTAATCTAAGTGAATTAACTCAAATCCTATTTTTCCTAGGGTCCTCTCGGTCATATGGAACATCACCAAATTTTCCTAGAATTTATTTCACAACATGCTAATTTTTGAAATTAAAATACTTAAAACAGCAACATGCATTTGAAAAATCAATAACTTTTCACAGAGATGGCCTCTGACCTTGGAAAATTCAGGGAATGTTCCCAAGTTCAGAGGCTTCAAAGCCCTATGGTCTCATGCCATGGTGAATTGTATACATGCATGAAGAATTAAAACAATGCAGTGAGTAAATAATTAATTAAAAATAAAATACTTGATGAAATTAAATGATTTCTTTTCCACATTATTCTCCTCTGTTCACTGAGCAAGAGGGTATTTTTATTTTATTTTTATGATTTTCCTACACAAAGATATGAATTTTCAAAGTTCTCGGGAATTAAATAAATAGAAAATACCCTATTTTTCTATTTATCCACGCGGCGCCGCGTCAACCTCGGCAGCCTCCGAAATGCCGCGTGGCGCGCTCCCATTCGACGCCGCCATCCGAGTCGAGCAGCCCGGCCCCGCGGTTCTCGTACCGTCTCCTGGTCCGACGCCATCTGAGCCGTCCGTCCGCGCGTGTATTAAATGGACGGCATCCGTTCATCGTCCCCAAGTGTCCTCACCCGAGAGCCGTCCACACTAAATCCTTAAGATCTCACTCGATACTCAACAGCATTTTTATGTTCTTATGCTCTATGGATTCGTCTCGAAGAGACGAACACATCCATACGGTAAACATGCATTGCAATTAAGGCATTTGAAATGGAGAATCTCCGAAGCTCGGGATGAAGAATTAATTCATACCTTAGCTCCGAGAGGTGAAGCCTCGATCGAGATGCTCGGCACGTTCGTTGGAGCCGCAGGAGGCTAGGGATGAAGTCTCCTGGTCCGGTGAATTGTCTAGGTTGAACTTCGACCACAAGCTCGATCACAAAGCTTGGAGTCCGGAGCAACCTGGGTGGCCCGGAGATGGGGCTTTTGTTGGTGGACACCTTCCCTCGGTCCGGTGAAGGTGTAGGACCAATCAATTTGGGGATTGGTCCACCGTGGGGGAGTGTCCCGGTTTTGGGCTTGGATTTCAACTCGAAATCGAGCTCGCGAGAGGAAATGGCAGGGGGATCTCACTGGGGATCAAGTGCTCTGTGTATGAGGAGGGGTCCGGAACAATTTTGGCGCAGTTTTGGCAAGGTTTAGTGCAACTCTCTCTCATGGCCGAGAGGGGGTGGTGTTTAAATAGAGCATGGCTGGAGGGCCTCCTGTGGGGAGTTAGGGGCCGGGATCACCTGCTCATGGCAAGTGAAGAACAACCGCAATGGCCACCGGGCATGGGGCAGCTCGACAGTGAGAATTCCAAGCTTGGATTGACTCGGACCTCTCGGCCATGGAGTTTTCCGGCGATCGGGGTGGCTGGCCGGCAGGCAAGGGTCACCCTCGTGGTCAGTGGGTCGTGGCCGGGTGTTTGTGGCAAGCAATTGGCAAATGCCAAGTGTAAAGAGCTTGGATTGAAATGGAATGGGGGAAGACCATTTTGGATCTAAATGGGTCAACTCACCCATTTCGGGCTTGGTGCACCCCTCAAGGTGGCTTTGGGTGCCGTGGGGGATCAAAGGGATCACTGGTTTGGCATGGAGAAGTCTCCATCCAAATATATTTGGATTAAATTTAGGTTTAGTGTGAATCATGATTAAGGCTAATGAGCTTTAGGGATTAAGGAAAGGGGCCCTCCTTCCTACCCAATATGGTATGGTGACATGTAAAGAGGCTCTCATGGCTTCCATGTGGCTCATGCATGGCTTCATGGCTCACCTTTGGCTTGGGGAAAGCTTGGTCAATTTCATGAAAATGGGTTTTAAGAATTTTTGGTAATTTGGTGTAAAATTTGGATGGTTTGTCATATGGCTTTGTTTAGAAAGATTTGATTGCTGATTTAAGACTTAGGAATGATTTTAATTAAGTGAGGATGAGATGAGATTGTAATGTGGGCTTTAGGATGGGCTTTTAAAATGGTTTAGGAAAGTGGGCTTTTGAATTTTAAAATGGATTTTGGGATGAAATTTTGGTAAAGGCTTGGGCCAAATAAATGTTGGGTTTAGTTTAGAGATGTGTCATGAGTGGTTTGAAACAAATTTGAAGTGATTTGGGTTTGAATTGGTTTGAATTCGGGTTTAATTGGTAAGTGGGCTAAAGTGGACCAAAATGGGCTACCATGGGCCAAAGTTGGGCTAGAATTGAAGTTGATGTGAAATTAATGTTGGGAAATGTTTATGGGAGTGTTTCAAAGAGGTTTTGGCTTTGGTTGGGTTTTGATTTTGGGGTTTGGGCTCATTTGGGCTAGGTTTGGGTTTAGGTCAAAATGGGCCTTTTTGATTTTGGGTTGAATTTGAGTGGGGTTTGGGTCTAAATTTTGGGCAAATCATGCTAGTGTTTTGTTTATGGGGATGTAAAGGAAGGTTTAGAAAAGATTTGGGGTTAATTGGAGTTGAATTGGGTGAGTTTGGGTTAGGCTTGGGTCATGGGTCCAAATTGGGCTTTAAGGCCAAAAGTGAAATTGGACCCAAATTTCAATCAAATTAAGCTTGGCTTTGGTCTAGATTGGTGTTTGGGATGTTGAATTGCAGTTTAGAATCGAATTGGATCAGAATTTGGGTCAATTGGGTAGGTTAGGTTTGACATCGGGTTTACTTTGGGTTAAAATGGGTCAAATTGGGGGTTTTGATAAAAGTGGGGTAAATTGACAAAATTGGCCCATGGTGTAGTTGAACAAAATGAAATTGGGAATATTTGGGATTTTCTGGAATTTTATGGGAATTTTCTGAATTTTTGGATTTTTGGGTCAAAAGGGGTATTTTGGGTATTTGGAAGGTATTGGGAGGGTATTCTTGGAATTTTTGGTATTTTTGGCTAGGAATGGTCAATTTGAGTAATGTGGAAATGTTTAGGAATGGTTTTGAGGAATTTTGGGTAATTTGGAAATTTTTGAGAAATTTGGGTAGTTTCGCAGGCATTTGGTAGGGTTGTGGGTGTAGGGTCCTCGGGGGTCAAAAATTGAAAATTTGGAAAATTGAAGATTGGGTGGATGTAAGTGAAATGAAATCATTTTTGTTGAGCCATGAAGCCATATCAAGCCCATATGAGCCATGAAGGGACTCATTTGAGGCATTCACCATGTTGTTCCTAACCCTCTTACCCAAGGGCTTAGGGGTCAAGGACCATCCATGTGAATCACCTACATGAGTCGTGAGGTCAAGTCGGTATAGGTGTGTTTTTGGGAGGTGTATGAAAGTGTAGTGCATAGGTGTAGTGTATGTGTAAGTCAGCCCTTCACCGGACCAGGCCACCTAGTAGGCGTCCTAAGGCCAAAGAGTCCTATAGAACTCATCCTTTAAACTTCCACATTCGATTTCAACCCTCTAGGTGATTAGGGGTCTATAGTCAAGTTTGTGGAGTTTGCAGTGGAGTTAAGAAGTGGTTTGAATTTCTAAAAGGTGGGTCCCAATTCTAGTCCTCTAAGATAGTCAAAGGAAAAGCCTAAGGCTAGATCCTAAGTACTAAAGAGAAGAAGAGAAGACCTCATCAAAAATGAGGTCAACAAATGGACTCCCAATAGGTGTGGTGAGCCGACGGAGCACACCGCACGTATTGGTGTTGACCGAAGCGATCAACAAAACCAACACAGATGTCCAAGTAACAAACTTAGGACGAAGTAGAAGGGTTTCCACTGGGAGTGTCAAGTATATCTCTCGGAACCGGAGATTCTCGAACTCTCGCCTGGGAAAGGAAAAGGAGGTGAATCCCAAATCACATGATCTCGGGAGAATTTCGATTTAGATTTTATTTTGTTTCATGTTCAAGTTATGATGTGTGAGTTTAAATTTCAATTTGGAGTTTCAATTTAGATTGAAGTTTGTCAAGATTAATTTGAAGGGATTTGATTTGTAATGAAATTTGGAATTTTCAAGTTTTAGATGTAACATCTTCAACCCCAAAAGAAGATCGAATCGATTGGATTGAGTCATTGCAATGAGGAAAGACCTCGAATAATGCGGTATTGGATGTGAAATCCGTAACCTCAAGAGTTTGATTTGATGTATTTCAAGGCAATAGGAAAAGAAATCCTAAAGCAAATGCAGTCTTGATGTAAAATCCTCGACCTCAGGAGTTTGAATTTGATGTATTTCAGTGCGATAGGAAAAGAATCCTAAAGCGAAGGCAGTCTCGGATGTAAAATCCTCGACCCAAAAGTTTGAATTTGATGTATTTCAAAGTGCAAGAGGAAGAGAATCCTAAAGCAAGGCAGACTTGGATGTAAAATCCTCGACCCAAAAGTTTGAATTTGATGTATTTCAAAGGCAAGAGAGAAGAGAATCCTAGCAAAGGCAGTCTTGGATGTAAAATCCTCGACCCAAAGGTTTGAATTTGATGTATTTCAAGTGCAAGTAGGAAGAGAATCCTAGCAAAGGCAAGTCTTGGATGTAAAATCCTCGACCCAAAGGTTTGAATTTGATGTATTTCAATGCAGAGAGGAAGAGAATCCTAAAAAGGTGCAGTCTGGATGTAAAATCCTCGACCCAAAAGTTTGATTTGATGTATTTCAAGGCGAAGAGGAAGAGAATCCTAAAGCAAGTGCAGTCTCGGATGTAAAATCCTCGACCCAAGAGTTCGAATTTGATGTATTTCAGCTGCGACAGGAAGAGAATCCTAAAGCAAGGTAGTCTCGGATGTAAAATCCTCGACCCAAAGGTTTGAATTGATGTATTTCAAATGCAGATAGGAAGAGAATCCTAAAGCAGTGCAGTCTTGGATGTAAAATCCTCGACCCAAAAGTTTGATTTGATGTATTTCAGTGCAGTAGGAAGAGAATCCTAAAGCAGTGCAGTCTTGGATGTAAAATCCTCGACCCAAAAGTTTGATTTGATGTATTTCAGTGCAGTAGGAAGAGAATCCTAAAGCAAGGCAGTCTTGATGTAAAATCCTCGACCCAAAAGTTTGATTTGATGTAGGTTTGCATGAGATGAGATCCGGAAAGTATGGAATTTGATGATTTGAAATTCTGACATGAAGTTGTGAGATTTGATGATGAATTTTTTTGAAATTCGGAAGATTGATCTGAATTTGAGTTGATTCGGATTGATAGAATTCTGATGCGAATGATCCGGAAAGATCGAATTCGAAGCTTCAAATTCGACATGATGAGTTCGAACTCCGATTGAAATTTGATTTAAGATTTGATTCGAAATTTGGAAGATGAAATTCGAAGTTCGATCGAGATCGGATTCGAAATTTGATCGAGAATTTGATTTAACATTCTCGTTGATTTTGTTTATCCTTTAACGATTCAAATTTTATTTTGTTGTTTATTTAACGTTCATGCGAATTTTCGTATTTAGTCATTTTTTTTTAGAAAGTTTTCTTTTATTTTCTTTTCTTTTTTTCTTTTCTTCGTTCTTTGTTCGAAGTTCATTTAACTTTAATGGCGTTTCCCAATCAATTTGCACAAAAGAGGTGAAGGCCAAAAATGTGACATGGTCACTTTCATTCCAATCATGTGAAGATACATCATACATCTTGATCCGGAATATATTTCATACAATCCATGTAGACTCAAAACGGACCGTGTATGATCTTTGTTGATCCATCTAAAGAAGCATCCGTCAAAAGTCCATGTCCGAATAGTAAGATACATGGTCAATAACATCACCTTCCAAGCCATCCTCGGCAAGGATGCCGTATGGATGTACATCGGAGGTGTGATATTTTCCATGTAACTCACAAGCTCGTAAGGCCGGAGGCTCTCTAGCTCCGGTCCGGTCGGAAATGGTAAGGTATCTTTCCGTCGTCCATCCTCCCGAATGTAACCGAGATCCTCTTCACCGGTACTCCCGTATGCAATGCTCGGCGATATCTCGCTCCGTTACCCTTCGCATCATGACGGAATCCCACCGGTAAGGGTATCTTCACCGGCCCTCGGAACTCACCCGGGCCCGCTATCCGGAGGTCGATCCGAACATGATGTTGCACTCGCTCGTGAAAGAGATCGTGCGAAAAGGCCTCGACAAAATCATGGTGATCAATGTGCGGGGTATACAAATACCCCGTTCGTAGATGTCGATGATGCAACTATTGGGTATGCAACTCACTGGCGAGACTCCTCCATGTTATCAATCTCTTTACCATTCTCTTGATGACTAATGGCATCGGTCCACTTGCCCATGACGGAGTATCTCCCGGCGGGTTTCCTTCCCGTCTTCGCAAAGTTGTAACAAAGATCCACATCAGTATTGCGATTCTTCCTTTCCCCGGCATCCATCTCCTGGGTTCCGAGTATGTGTTTTCTTCAGGCGGCCCGCTCGGCTCTATTCTTTTCAAATCCCGGATGCAATCCACGATTTGTTGCCGCTCGTACTCCGAGAATACGTCCGTATGTAATTCGAGGCCCTCCAGCATATTGATTCTCCTCGCTCTAATCCTTTCAAAGTATTCAAAGGTTTTCTTTTCAACATTTCGCATTCTCTCCAGCTCGTATTCCGGAATGATCTGCAGATGGCGAGGCCTCGGTGACGTATTGTGGGATGTATGGTTCGATCCCTTCACGTTCTCCCGCATACCTCGGCTCCTCGTGATGATGTCCGTCGGGACATCCCCCGGGGCTGCTTCGCAACAAGGTCATGCATCACCGGTGGCTCTATCCGGTGGGCGTAGTAGCCTTCCTTCTCTCCGGTCTCCGTGAGATTTCCCCGGTTCTTTCGTTATCCCTAGGAGCCGGCCTCCTTTCCTCGGTTCCCGTGAACCGGTGTCCTCGAAGTGTACGCACCGCACATTAGCAATCGCCTCGTCGTGCTGATCCGCAGCCTAGTTTCGTCAACATCTTACGGATACGACGCGATTCTTATTTCTTCGTTGCGTTGCCGTGAGAGTAGCTCTCCGAACCTCTCGAATCTCTCGCTGGGACGCGGCGCCGACAAGCTCGCCTTCATCGTAGCGACTACGTACTCGATTCTCTTATCTTCTTCGAATATTTGTCTTTCCTTTCTTGTCGCTGGATTGGCGGCTTGGGCCACCCACTTTCATCACCGTATGTCCGGGCAGCTCTTCTGGCCAACTCGGACCCACCACTTTCCTCGTATCGTAGGCCCGCCGGGTGCGAAGTCCGAGTCAATCTCGATTATCGCTCCATCTTTCACCCTCTTCGTCGAGTGCAAGGCTTACGCCATTTCTTAAAGTTCGAGACCAACCGCCCGTTCGACATTTCCCCGTGAAAAGACAAGGAAAAGGATCGTGGCTGTACTAAGAACAAGAACATTAAGAAAATGTTTATTAAAGACAGCTTTTTTATTATTATTTTATATTTTTAAATTTAACAGGAATGAAGTGGGATAAGATCAGGAAAGAGATTTTGATATGGAAGAGAAAACAAGGAAAACTTTATTATCATGATTTTATTTATTTTAGCACATTTTTTATTATTTTGGTGTTCTGACTCAAATCATAAGTAATCTACTTCACCCGTGCTTCTAGGGATGAAAAATTCATTCCTTCGAAACATCAGTAGCGTAATACTTTTTCAAGTATCGTCCATTGATCGGAAGCATATGTCGTTCTCCTCGGCAATTCACTAGCTAGTAGGAGCCTCCCGAGTAGTATCGCTTCAACCACAAATGGCCCTTCCCAAGTGGGTTCAAATTTTCTCCTATCTCGCGTGTGCAAGGATAGTCTCGAGAACGAGAACTAAGTCACCAACTTCTCAAGGTTCTCGGGCGGACCAATTTGTCATGGGCTCGAACCATCTTGGCTTGGTATAGTTCTAAATTCTTGTCGCGCTGCAAGTCTTTTCCTTCCGTGCTTCCAATTCTTCTGAGCCGTAATTTGGCATTCTCTTCCGTCAGTGATTTTGTTTGCGATCGCGATTCCGAGTGAAGGAAGCCGGACCTCTAAGGGCAACACTCGCTCGGACCCACACACCGCAGCGTAAGGCGTAGTCTTGCGCAGGAGTTCGAAGGTTGTCCGAGGGCCCACAAGGCTTCTAATAACTTCTGTGCCAATTTCTCTTATTATCATCCAAGGTTTTCTTTAAGATTCGAACGAGAGTTTTATTAAAAGCCTCACTAGGCCGTTAGCTTCGGGTAGTAAATCATTGAATACCGCCACCAATTTCGTGTCTCCCGACAAAATTATCGATTTGCGTGCTTCGAATGCGTCGACCCATTATCCGAGATGATCCCGCGCGGACTCCGAAATGGTAGACAACTCGGTTCTCGAAAAACTCGTAGCACGTGGTGTGCTTTCACTTCTCCGAGTGAACCGCCTCCGTTCACTGAAAAGTAATCCGTAGCCGCAAGAATGAAGCGATGTCCTTGCAATATGGTGGTTCTACTGGATCCACTATATCCGTGCCCCAACGCTCTAAAGATATTTAGGGAAGTTGTGTTGTATTTTAAAGGGGGTCGCCTAACGTAAGTTGTCGCGAATTTAAATTTTAAATTCGATTTAAATATATATATATAATTTAGAAAATAGTATTTGACTTTGAAAATAATTTTAAATTTGAAAGTTTTAAGATATGAGATTAAACCGATCTCACATCCCAAATAGTTTATATAAATGAGCATACCGCACCATTAAACTCGCGTATCTATCCCGCCATTTACACACCGGCCGGGCGGTGTGCTCCTGCTCCAGCCAACCCCCCCCCCCCCCCCCCCCCCCCCCCCCCCCCCCCCCCCCCCCCCCCCCCCCCCCCCCCCCCCCCCCCCCCCCCCCCCCCCCCCCCCCCCCCCCCCCCCCCCCCCCCCCCCCCCCCCCCCCCCCCCCCCCCCCTTTTTTTTTTTTTGGGGGGGGGGGGGGGGGAGACAGGGAGAGAAGTTTTGTGACATCCGCTTGGTCTCACAAACCAATTTTATAAGCTGACAAATCTCTCCTCGCTTAATATGAAAGTATTAAACAAGGCTTACATTACCTGGGTTCTTTAAAATTCCCTATAAGGGCAAGGGCCCTCATAGTTAATTACATCTTAAGTGACTACGGAATCACCTAAGAAAAACTCTCGATTAATCAACCAAAAATTCTCCGCTTCTCAAGAATTTCAAAGTTCAAGTTGTCAAGGGATCGAATTCTGGCACCTCAATCAGTGGAACGGATCAAATTCGGAACATTTTGTCTTGGGAATCCAAAGGGAGAAAGGTAGGAGAAATCACGGATTCGAAGCGAACTTCCGTGAACTTCCCGACTATCCTATTGCTTCGGCTTCGAATTTAGAAAAGTCCTAATGTTTATTTAGTATTTCAATCTTCGCCAATTTTAATTAATTAGGGCTTATATTTCCGTATGATAAAATCAAACAAATAAATTTCAGAAGATGCGAGGGTTTATTGTCGTATCGACGACTACCTCTGAATCCTAAGACCTGTTAGGGCTTAATTCGCAATGCAAATGCCTAACAAAGAGGTCGAGGATTTATGTTGCATCAGTGCAAGCTACCTCGAAGTCCTATGGCTTTGTTGTTTAATTCTAAGAAGGTTTTGTCAAGTAGGTTCAAGTTTTACTGATGACGATGGCCGTGCCGCCCACCATGCTCCAAGCTCCTCGGTTTGTCACAGAGGTTTAGTTTTAGAAATCATAAATCGTGAGATGAGAAAAGTGTTTTGGTTTAGAGAAGTCTTAATTTCCAAGTGTTTTGTATTTTGATTAAAACAAATCTTAAAGTCGATTATAACGACACCTGTTAAGATCCCACTGTTCCATCCTTCCGACATCATTATTTTTATCGGATTCACTTAATCCGTATGAATTTGCTAAACTCAACCGAATGAGTTCCACACTTTCATTTAGACCGCGGGAAATCCCGTTAGCAACACGTAGGTTACATCATCCGAGGTATTCCCGATCATCCAACGAGACGTTTTAATTTAGTTGTAATCGTAGTTTTGTGTCTCCGTTTGTGATTAAATTTCGAGTTGTTTTATATTTCGAAATGTCGTGGCGGTGAATTTTATCTTGCAATGACTTTTAACTTAGTTTTGGTTTCAGCTTTTAGTGACTATCCTAAAGGTGTGGGTTTTCATGCAACTGCTTGTTTTATCATGCAAGAAAAGTAAAGTACATTTGCAATAAAGTAAATTGCAAGAAAGTAAATTGCAAGAAAGTAAATCGTAAAATAAAAGCGTACCCTGAGGGTCTTCCCGTCATCCCAAGCCGCACTTAAAACACAATTAGAATATTTAAGCAAGTTCCTAGTAAAGCTAAGGGAAGGGTTATGGTTTTCTACCAAATTCCTAATCCTATACCTAGTCATTCTCTATGACGTCTAGTGTTCTTCGTGTTTTTGCTTGAAGACGATTTTCTTCATCAAAGAACAATTAAATTCAATTGTTCTTATAAATGTCCTATCATATCGAGGAAGTGCTTAAGAAGAATCTTAAACATCTTTTCAATATTTCTAGGATTGTTTTAAGTCCAAATGAATTTAATTATACAAATGAATTAATCGTCCAAGAATTTCAAGTTTTATCATATCTCGCTCGCTGAACTGTGACATTCGAATATCCTATAAGTGAAGTAACATTTCATTTAATGTTCCGTTTTAAGAGTTATGATAACTAAAACTTTCAAGGGTAAATTGGTATTCAAATGATTCGATTTAAGTTAAAGGGTTTAAATTTGAATAAGTTGTTCAAGTTCGTTTTATATTTAATTTAATTTAATTTAATCGAGTTTCGATTTAGTTTAACATAGTTCAATTTAATTTGATTTGGTATTTAATTAATTTGATTTGATTTAATTTAATTTAATTATTTAATTTAATTTAATTTAATTTAATTGTTTAATTTAATTTAATTTAATTATTTAATTTAATTTAATTTAATTGTTTAATTTAATTTAATTTAATTATTTAATTTAATTTAATTTAATTATTAAATTTAATTTAATTTAATTTAATTGTTAAATTTAATTTAATTTTAATTTAATTTATCTTTAATTTCACTTTATTTTTAATTTTAATTAAAATTTTAAAAGAGTTTAATAATTTAATTAAGTCTTTTAATATTTTAAATTTGAGTTATCATTTTAATTAAAAATTGAGTATTAATGATATAATTAGTTTAGGGATTTTTTAAATTAAAGAATAAATCTCTTCCTAATAAATATCCCTTATTTTAATAATCCCAATTTATTATTCCTCCAAATTTAATCTATTATTTAATTAAAGTTTAATCATTTTAAAATTATTTAATAGGTTTCTACCCTTTAATTATTTAAATTTCAATCATCCAAATCAGATTAAGATCAAATATTTTACTTGTTGATTTTTTATTAAACCTAAAGTTTTAATTAAGGGTTAAAAGTTTAATTACCATTTTACCCCTTTAGCTTAATAATTTCATAACTCACTAAATTGAACCCAAATGAACTTGAAATTTTTATGTGACTTCACTCATATGTCAATAAAGACATGAGAGGAGAAAATGTGATTTTTCTGTATTTAATTTATTTATATAATTATTTTTGGTGGAAAATAGAGATTTTCAAGGAAAATTTGATAACATGACCAAAGGAAAGTTTCTGTCCTTAAGAAAATTAGGGGACATTCCTAATGACCAGAGAAGCACTTGGACCAATTTTGGTGATTTTTTGAATTATATTATTTTTATTATAATTATTTTGAGTTTTGGAGTGTTAATTAATTTAAAAATAAAATAAATGTTAAAAAATGAATTTTATATTTTTCAAAAATCTCTCTGATATCAAGGAAACCAGAGAAGCAAATTTTGTAATTTTCTGATTTTTCTATGATTTATTATAATTATTTTAGTGAAAATGCTAGAAAATACATTTTTTAATTTAAAAAATTACCCTAGGGCTTTAAAATTCAATATCTCACTAAATAGACCTAGGAAAAATGTGGGATTTGTTCCTAAGTGATTAAAATTCAAAATGTGACATTTTGGTGAATTTTATTATTTTTGTGATTTTTATTATTTTTTTATTTTTAATTATTAAAAGTATTAAAATATTATTAAAAATCAACTTTTTCAGAAAATTGAAATTTTAATTTTCTTAGGTTCCCCTGATATCAGAGAGGCTCCAAAACCAATTTGGTGAATTTTTGAAAAGTATTTTAAAAGTTATGAATTTTTAAAGTTTAAAATGGCTAAGTGGCTTAATCAACCCAATTAGTAGGGCTAACCAAGTCCAATTGACCTCAAATTTTTATGGTGGATTCCTCTGATCCTAAAGGTCAGTGGAGAATTGATTTCAAGTCAATTTGATGCATGGTTAACTCTAATTAATTAAAGACCTATTTTGAGTGTTTAAGCCAATTAGAGTTGTTTTAAATGAACTAAGTCAAAACCTATTTTTCCTAGTGGTTCTCTCGGTCATAAGCAACATCACCAAATTTTCCTAGAATTTATTTCATAACATGCTATTTACTGGAATTAAAATACTCAAAACAGTGACCCGAACTTGAAAAATCAAGAACTCTTCATAGGGATGGCCTCTCGACTTTGGAAAATTCAGGGAATGTTCCCAAATTCGTAGGCTTCAAAAGCCCTATGGTCTCATGCCATGGTGAATTGTATGCATGCATGGAGAATTAAAATAATGCAGAGAGTAAATAAATTATAAAAAATAAAATATTCGATGAAATTAAATGATTTCTTTTCCACATTATTTCTCCTTCCGTTCACCGAGCATAGGGTATTTTTATTTTATTTTTATGATTTTCCTACACGTAGATATGAATTTTTGAAGTTTAGAATTAAATAAATAAGAAAATACCCTAATTTTCTATTTATCCACGCCGGCGCCAACAGATTCCTCAGTCTCAGTAGCCACGCGGTGCCTCCATTCGACGCCGCCACTCGAGCGCAGAGCTCCGGGCCTCGCGGTTCTCGCACCGCTTCTGTCCGACGCCTATCCGAGCCGCTTCGTCCGTCGCGCAGTATCGAATTGACGGCATCCGTTCATCGTCCCCAAGTGTCCTCACCCGATAGCCGCCCACACTAAATCCCTAATATCTCACTCGATACTCAATGGATTTTCATGTTCTTATGCTCTATGGATTCAGTCTCGAAGAGACGAACACATCTATACGCTAACATGCATTGAAACTAAGGTATTTGAAATGGAGAATCTCCGAAGCTCTGGATGGAGAGTTAGCTCATACTCGCCTCGCAGAAGCGTGCTCAATCCGAGAGTTGTTGCACCTTCGATCGGGTCCCAGCAAGCTCCGCATGAAGTCTCCTCGGTCTCGGGAATTGTCTCGGATATGATTTCGACCAAGCCCGATCACAAAGCTCGGAGGCCGGAGCAACCGGGTGGCCCCGGAGATGGCTTTTGACGTAGACACCTTCCCTGGTCCAGGAAGGTGTAGAGCCAATCAATTGAGAATCGGCTCACCGTGGGGAAGTGTCCCTGCTTTCGATGGAATTTCAACTCTGAAATCGAGCTTACGAGGAGAAATGGCAGGGATTTCACCGGGATCAAGTGTTCTAAGAGTGGAGAAGGGTCCGGAACAATTTCGGCGAGCTTGGCAAGGTTTTTGCTTCTTTTTCTATGGCCGAGAGGGGTGGAGCCTGAATGGAGAGGCGGAAGGCCTCTCGCAGGGAGTTAGGGCTCTGGATCGACCTGCTCGGTGAGGAGAAGATCACCTATGGTGACCACTAGTGGCATGGGCAGCTCAACAAGTGAGAATTTCAATGTCGGCTCACATGCGAGCTCTCGCCATGGTGTTTTCCGGCAACTCGGGCACGGCTGGCTAGGGTGGTCACCATCTTGGTCGTGGGTCGTGGCCGGGGCTTAGTGTAGGCAATCGAGGTTCGACATGTGTAAAGGAGTTTGATTTAAAATGGAATGGGAGAAGGCTCACTTTGGCTTCGGTTTGGGTCAACCCACCATTTTCGGGCTTCGGTGCACCCTTCCAAGCTTCGATTTTCGAGCCGAGGGAATCATTTAGGTCGCCTTAGAAGGAGCGGTGAAGTCTCCATCCATGATGAGGTGGCTAAACATGGTTTAGGGTGCGACATGATTAAGGTAAAAAAGGTTAAAGGAGGTTTAAGAAAGAACTCCCCTCTTCTTGCCATAAATGGACTAATGACAAGTCAAAGCCCTCATGGCTTCATGTGGCTTCGAGAATGGCTTCGTCTCATGGCTTCATTCTGTCTGGGAAAAGGCCGATTTGTTTCATGAAAAGGGTTTTAGAAATTTTTGACATTTAGGGGTAATTTGACATGCGGCTTCGATTTGGAATGGTTTAATTGATGATTTTGAAACTTAGGGGTGATTTTGATCAAATGGATGATGCAGTGGGAAGTGTCATGTGGGCTTTTGTGGATGATTCGGGCTTTTAAAATTTAATGAAGATGGTTTTTAAGAAGGTTTAAGGGAAGTGGCTTTTAAGTTTAAGGATGTGTTCATGGATGGAATTTTTGTAGAAGTTCGGCCAAATAGTTGTTGGTTTTGGTTTAGGGATGTTTCATGGATAATTCAAATAGATTTAAGGTGGTTTGGGTTTGAATTGGTCAATTTAGTTTATTCGGTAACTGGCCAATGTGAGGTCAAATTGGGTTAACTTGGGCCAATGTTGGGCTAGGGCCGAAATCGATGTAAAATAAATGTCGAGAAATGTTGAGCTACGGAGTGTTTCAAAGAGGCCTTAACTGGGTTTTGATTTCTGTATCAATTAGCTCCGGTTGCTAGGCTTGGTTTAGGTCAAAATCGGGCTTTAAGGCCCAAAGTGAAATTGATCCAAATGTCAATCAAATCGGACTTCGGATTTGGTCTAAATTGGTATCGGGAATGTTGAATTAAGGTTAGAATCGAATCGACTCTAGAATTGGGTCAATCGATAAAGTCTCGTTTAACATCGTCTACTTGTAGTTAAATGGGTCAAATTTGGGGTTTTTACAAAAGTAGGGTAAATCGACTAAAATTGGCCTCATGGTGTAGTCGACAAAATGAAATCTGAAATATTTAGGATTTTCTAAAATTTTCTGGGAATTTTTCTAATTCTTTCGATTTTTAGCGCCAAGAAGGGTATTTTGGTATTCGAGGAGTATCTGGGGGTATTTTTGGAATCTTTGGTATTTTGGGTATGGATGATCAATTTGAGTGATGTGGAGATGTTTGGGATTGATTTGGAAAATTTTGGGTAATTTGGAAATTTTGTGAAAAATTCTAGGTAATTTCGAGGGTGCCAAGGTAGGTTAGTAGGTGATAGTGGTCTCTGGAGCCAAAAATTAAAAATTTGGGAAATTGGAGATTGGGTGAATTTAGGTGGAAAGAAATCATTTTGGCCAGAGCCATGAAACATTTCAAGCCCATATGAGCCATGAAAGGACTCATTTGGGCGCATCACTATGTTGTTCCTAACCCTCTGAGCCCGAGGCTTAGGAAGGCAAGGACCATCCATGTGAATCACCTGCTACATGAGTCAGAGGTCAAGTTGGGTATGGGTGTAGTTTTAGGAAGTGTGTAGATGTAGTGTATAAAAATGTAGTGTAAGTCAGCCCCCTCACTGCACCAGTTACCTGTGGTAGGCCCTAAGGCCAAAGAGTCCTATGGCGAACTCATCCTTTAAACTTCCACATTCGATTTCAACCCTCCGGGTGATTGGTGTCTAAGTAGCCAAGTTTCACGGAGTTCTGCAGGAGTTTAGGAAGTGGTTTGAATTTCTAAAAGGTGGGTCCCAACTCTAGTCCTCTAAGATAGTCAAAGGAAAAGCCTAAGGCTAGATCCTAAGCACTAAAAAGAAGAAGCGGAAGACTCCCGTCACAAATGAGGTCAACAAATGGACCCCCACATGTGCGTGGTGAGCCGACGGAGCACACCGCTGTGATCGTGCACGACCGAAGCGATCAACAAAACCAAACACAGATGGTCCAAGTGACGAACTCGTAGACGGAAGTGTATGAGTTTCGCCTTGGGGAGTGTCAAGTATATCTCCGAAACCTATGATCTCGAACTCTCGCCGGGGAAAGGAAAAGGAGGGTGAATCCCAAATCACATGATCCTCAGAATTTCGATTTTATTTTGTTTTAGATTTTTATGTGCGAGTTTAGATATTAGCTCGGAGTTTCAATTTAGATCTGGGGTTCGTACCAAAATTAATTTCAAGGATTTATCGAAATGAAAATCGGAATTCTCGAGGTTTGTAGATGTAACATCTTCAACCTCGAAAGAACCAACTGACCATTAGGATTGAATCTGCCGTAAACGAGAAGAGATCTCGCGAGCAATGCGGTGCTGGATGTAAAACTCTCAACCTCAAGAGTTCGAATCGATTTCCGATGTGCATTTCATCACATGAGCAGGAATGCATCCTAAAGCGACGTGGCCTCGGATGTAAAATCCTCGACCCAAAGGCTGAGCCTCGACGTATTTCAAAGGCAACAGGAAAAGAATCTTTAGCTGTACAAGTAGCACTTCGGATGGGGAACTCCTCGACCCAAAAGTTCGAATTTCGATAGTGTTTCTCGCCGCAACAGAAAAGAATCCTAAAGCAAAGGCATATCTCGGGATGTAAAATCCTCGACCCAAAAAGAGTTCGATTTGAATTTGATGTATTTCAAAGGCAACAGAGAAAGGATCCTGACAGAAGGTAGCCTTGGATGTAAAATCCTGGACCCAAAAGGTTTGAATTTCGACGTATTTGCACGTATAACAAGAAAAGAATCCTAGCAAAGGTACTGGATGTAAAATCCTCGACCCAAAAGAGTTCGATTTTGGATGTATTTCAAAGGCACAGCAGGAAAAGGATCCTACAAGCAGAAGTCTTGATGTAAAACTCCTCGACCCAAAAGGTTTGAATTTCGATGTAGCCAAAGGCAATAAAGAAAGAATCCGTAAAAGCAGCCTGCGATGGACAAATCCTCGACGCAAAAGGTTCGAATTTCGATGTATTTCAAAGGCAACAGGGAAAGAATCCTGAAGCATAGGGTACTTTGATGCAAAATCCTCGACCCAAAAGGTCTGAATTTGATGTATTTCAAAGGCAACAGAAAAATAACTCGCATACAGGTACATGAATGATAATCCCCCTCGACCCAAAAGCTCGAATTTGATGTATTTCAAGGCACAGAAAATAATCCTAAAAGGTAAAGGCAGCCCGGATGTAAAATCCCCGACCCAAAAGTTCGAATTTCGATGCGTTTCGCGGCAATAAAGGAAAGAATCCTAGCAAAGTGCTGCGCCTCGATGTAAAATCCTCGACCCAAAAAGGTTCGACACTGGATGTATTTCCAAGGCAAGTAGTGTTAGTGCGATCCTAAAGAACAGAATGGCACTGGATGTGAAATCCTCGACCCAAAAGTAGTTTGAATTTGATTTTGATGTATTTCAAAGGCAATAGGAAAAGAATCCTAGCAAAGGCGGTTCTGATGTAAAATCCTCGACCCAAAAGGTTTGAATTTTAATGTATTTCCAAAGGCAACAGAAAAGGATCCTAAAGCAAAGGCAAATTGATGTAAAAACCTCGACCCAAAAGAGTTTGAATTTGATGTATTTCGAAGGCAATCAGAAAAGGATCCTAAAGCAAAGGCAGGCCATGTTAGAAATCCTCGACCCAAAAGTTTCGAATTTGATATTCGATTCGAGATCCTGAAGAAATTGAATTTGAATTCGATCGAGACTCAAGCCCGGAAAGATCAATTCGGAATTTTGAAATTGGAAGGATGAGTTTCGAACTCGATTGAAATTCGATTTAAGATTTGATTTGAATTTGGAAGATCAAATTCAAACTCGATCGAGATCGGATTTGAATTCGATCGAGGATTTGATTTGAAATTTGTAAAGATGAAATTTCCGATTTCAAGTTCGAAGGATGGAATTCGAGACTCGTGTCGATTTCGTTTATCTTTTAATGGTTCAAATTTTATTTTGTTGTTTATTTAATGTTCATGTGAACTCGGTGTTTGTCATTTTTCGCATTTTTTTTTTTTTTTTGAAAGTTTTCTTTTATTCTCTTTTTTTTATTTTTCTCGGTTTTGTTCGAAGTTCATTTAACTTTTAATGGCGTTTCCTAATCAATTTGCACAAAAGAGGTGAAGGCCAAAAACGTGACATGGTCACTTTCATTCCAATCATGTTGAAAATGCATCATACAACTCGATCTCGGAATATATTTCATACAATCCATGTGACTCAAACGGATCGTGTATTGATCTTCGTTGATCCATCAAAAGAATCATCCGTCAAAAATCCATGTCCGAATAAGGAGGTACATGGTCAATAACATCACCTTCCAAGCCATCCTTGGCAAGGATGCCGCGGCCGTACGTTGGAGGTGTGATATTTCCCATGTAACTCGCAGCCTCGTAAGGCCGAGGTTCTCTAGCTCGGGTCTCGTGCTGAAAATGGTAAGGGCTATTTTGCCGTCGTCCATCCTCCCGAAAGTAACCGAGATTCGCTCCATCGGCACTCCCGGTATGCAATGCTTTGCGATATCTCGCTCCGAAGCACCCCGCGCATCATGATGGAACCCACCGGTAAAGGTATCTTTACCGGCCCTCGGAACTCACTCCGGGCTCGTCTATCCGGAGGTCGTATCCGAACATGATGTTACACTCATTCAGAAAGAGATCAGCAGTAAAGGCCCGACGGCCAGTGCGTGACGACGATGCGGGTATGCCACCCCGTTTGTAGATGTTGATAATGCAGCTACGGGTATGCAACCTCGCCGCACTTCTCCATGTTATCAATCTTTTTACCATTCTCTCGATGACTAATGGCACGGATCGACTCGCCCATGATGGAGTATTCTGCCGGGTTTCCTTCCGTCTTCGCAGAAGTTGAAGCAAGATCCGCATTGTATTGTGATTCTTCCTTTCCCCGGCATCCATCTCCTCTGGTTCCGAGTATGTGTTTTTCTCGTGCGGCCTCGCTCGGCCCATTCTTTTCGTATCCCGGATACAATCCACGATTTGTTGTTGTTCATACTTCCGAGAATACGCTTCGTGTAGCCTCGAGGCCTTCTAGCATGTCGATTCTTCTTCCTTTAATTCTCTCGAAGTATTCGAAAGTTTTCTTTTCAACATTCCGCATCCTCTCCACCGTATTCCGAATGATCTGGCATGGCGAGGCCTCGCGACATATGGGATATATGGTTCAATCCCTTCACGTTCCCCCGCATACCTCGGCTCCCTCGTGGATGATGCCCGTCGGGACATCCCCCGGGTTGCTTCGCAACAAGGTCATGCATTACGGTGGTTCTATCCCAAGCGGGGTGGCAGCCTTCTTTCTTCGATCTTCCGGAGATTTCCCCGGTTCTTTCGTTATTCTCAGGAGCCGGCCTCCTTTCTTCAGGTTCCCGTGAATCGGTGTCCTCGAAGTGTATGTGCCGGCACGCAATTGTCTCGTCGCGCCGGTCCGCAGCCTAGTTTTGTTAACATCTTACGGATACGGCGATTCTTATTCCTTCGTTGCGTGGCCGCGAGCAGTAGCCCTCCGAACTTCGAATCTCGCCGGCGCGGCGCCGACAAGCCTCGCCCTCCCTCCGTAGCCGACTACGGACTTCATTTTCGTCTTCTTCGGTGTTTGCTTTTCTTTTCTTGTTGTTGGATTGGTGGCTTGGGCCACCCACTTTCATCACCGTCCGTCCAGCAGCTCTTCCTGCTAGCCGGGGACCCGGCCACTTTCCTCGTACCGTAGGCTCCGCCGGTGCGAAATCCGAGTCAATCTCGATTATCGCTCCATCTTTCACCCTCTTTTCATCGAGTGCAAGGCTTACGCCATTCTTAAAGTTCAAGACCAACCGCCCGTTCGACATTTCCCCGCGAAAAGACAAGGAAAAGGATCGTGGGTTGTACTAAGAACAAGAACATTAAGAAAATGTTTATTAAAGATACATTTTTTATTATTCTTATATTTTAACAGGAATGAAGTAGGATAAGATCAGAAAAAGGACTTTGATTTGGAGAAGAAAACGAGGAAAACTTTATTATCATTTATTTATTTATTTTAGCACATTTTATTATTTTTGGGTTCGGACCCAATCACAAGTAATTACTTTCACCCGTGTTTCTTAGAGATGAAGAATTCATTCCTTCGAAACATCAGTGTAAGATAATATTTTTTCAAGTATCGTCCGTTGATCGAAGCATATGTCGTTCTCCCCGGCAATTCACTAGCCGGTAGAACCTCCCGAGTATACCGCTTCAACCACAAACGGTCCTTCCCAAGTGGGTTCAAATTTTCCTCCTATCTTCATGCGTGCAAGAATAGGTCTCTCGAGAACGAGAACTAAGTCACCAACTTTCAAGGTTCTTCGGCGACCCGCCTTTGTCATGGGCTTCGAACCATTTTAGCTTCGGTATAGTTCTAAATCTCTCGTTGCGCCGCAAGTCTTTTCCTTCCAAGCTTTCTAATTCTTCGAGTCGTAGTCCGGCGTTTTCCGTCGTGATCTTGTTCGCAACCGCAATTCCGAGTGAAGGAAGCCGAACCTCTAAAGGTAACATCGCCTCGGACCCATACACCCGCAGCGTAAGGTGTAGCTTCGAGTAGGAGTTCCGAAGGTCGTCCGCAGGTGCCCATAAGGCTTCTAACAATTTCTCGTGCCAATTTCTCTTATTGTCGTCCAAGGTTTTCTTTAAGATTTGAACGAGAGTTTTATTAAAAGTCCTCGCCGAGGCCGTTTGCTCTTGGGTAGTAAATCGTCGAGTATCGCCAGCCGATTCCGTGTCTCCCGACAAAATTGTTGATTTGTGTGCTTCCGAATGCCGACCCATTATCCGAGATGATCCCGCGCGGCACTCCGAAACCAAGTAGACAACTCGTTCTCGAAAACCGCAAAGACGTGGTGTGCTTTCACTTCTCTAAGTGGAACCGGCCGCCCACTTGGAAAAGTAATCAGTAGCCGCAAGAATGAAGCGATGTCCTTTCGAAGATGGTGGTTCTATCGGACCCACTATATCCGTGCCCCAACATTCAAAACGGCCACGACGCAATCGTCGGGGTGTAGCACATTCGGAGGCCGGTGCAGAACCACTCCGTGCACTTGGCATCGGTGACGCCTCTTGGCGATTTTCATGCAACGCTCATCATCGAGGGCCGTAGTACCCTAGCCTTTTAATTTTCATCTTCATTTTTTGGACCCGACCGGTGAGCGCCATGCAGTCCCGAATGCACCTCCATTAACAATTTCACGGCCTCGACCCGCTTAGGCACCTTAGCCACATTCGATCAAAAGACCTTCTCGTATAATGTGTTGTTTATTAATGCGTAAGACAGAGTTCTTTCTCGATCCGATGGGCCGCCGACCTATCGTCCGGTAGCCTTCCGCTTGCGTGGCAGCCTATCAATCGGCCGTCGCCAATCTTCTCCGTGTTTTCTCGTCACCGCCGCAACCGATTCTTTTTCTTCTTCCGATTTGTGTATCATGTCTATGTCAAGCCGTGATAGGACTCCGACGTCCGTGAACCGACACTTCCACCGATTCATCTTGCAAACAGCAAATTCTTTGCGAGACGGCTAAAGCATCTGCTAAAGCATTCTCTTTTTCTAGGAATTTCAGAGATCGTCACATTTGGAATCCGTTCCAACAAATCTCGTATGGCATATCCGGAAGTATTGTTCGAACCTCGGCTTTAGAATTTCCAGATCGTCCGGCGATCCGTTGAATGACTAACTCGTGAATCCCCGTAGATGTCGATGTCCGTTATCTCCATTCGAATGGTTAATTCCAATCCCGTTACGAGGGCTTCGTATTCCGCTTCGTTGTTTGTACACGGCTCTGTCAAGTGGTAGGAGTATCTTAACATCCCCCGCTCCGGTGTTATAAAGATTAGCCCGATTCCCGCCTTACCGGCACTATCACTCGTGATTCTTCGTCTTGTGTGCCGAAGATGCTCCGTCAAAATATAATTCCCAACGTCGATCGTCAAGGTCTTCTAGGTTCATTATTTGTTCATCCGGCGTATCGTCATCGAGAGGAGATTCGGCTGGCAAAGGGTGTGCCGCGAGGAAGTCTGCAAGACTTGTCCCTTTACTTAGACGCAGCAGGCACGAAAGTTATATCGAATTGCAATAATATCATCAATTCATCCGGCAAGTCCGCCGAAAGTGTTGGACGAGTCATCAAGTATTGCAATGGATTAAACTTCGAAATCAAGTTGACTTTATGAGAAAGCATGTAGTGCTCCGAGCTTTCGAGCGGCGAAGATCAGTGGCCAAACAATGCTTTTCAATTGCGGGATACCTTACTTCCGTCGGAAGTAAACGACGGCTTAAGTAGTAAAGAGCATTTTCTTTACCCTCATCATCGACTCCGGCTAACAGTGGCTCCGAGAGAGTCATCTAAAGCCGCGGTGTATAGCACGCTAGTCTACTCCGAGATCGAGGTCGCTAAGACAGGAGGTGTCATTAAATATCGTTTAATGTCTTCGAAGGCCTTCTCGGCATTTCTCTTCCCAAATAAATTTGGCGTCCTTTTTAACTAGTGCCGAGAAAGGCCGACACCTACCCGACAAGCTCGAGATAAAGCGTCGAAGATATGCCACTTCCTCGAAAAGATCGTAACTGTTTTAAGGTTTTGGGAGGCGGCATTTCTAATATAGCTTTAATCTTCTCCGGTCGATTTCAATTCCACGATGCCTGACAACGAATCCTAAGAATTTCGGAGGTGACGCCGAAGGCGCATTTTAAGGGATTCATCTTAAGGTTAAATTGTCTTAATCGTTCGAAAACAATTCTCAAATCATACAAGTGGTTTTCCTTTACTTTGCTTTCGATGACGACATCGTCCACGTGAAGCACCTCGACTTGATCGTGGATGAGATCATCAAAAATTCTCGTCATTGCTCTTTGGTAAGTCGCCTCGCGTTCTTCGTCCGAATGGCGATCACCGTGTAGCAAACACTCCGATCGGCGTTCCGAATGCCGTAAGCTTTTCATCTTCTGGAGCCATTTTTATCTCGGTTGTATCCCCGAAGATCCATCCATGAATGAGAATATTTCATGTGTCGAGCAATATCGATCATCGCCTGAATCGGCAGGGAATTCATCTTTTCGACATGCCTTCGCGCAAATCTCTCGAAGTCCACACAAATTCTCGATCCGACCAATTCTTCTTTCGATCGGCACCACATCGGCTAGCCCAAGTCGGGTATTGTTCTTCACGTCGACAAATTTAGCGTCTATTAGCTTCTTAACTTCGCGCTGAGCAACTTGTCGTTCGATTTCTAGACGCATTCTTCTCGGGACCTATGTCCGACCGGAACGGTAAGGTAGGATCCACTCCTAGCTTGGCGGACCCGCAACCTCTCCGGGGCTAATCCTCGGCATTTCATCGTAGCTCCAAGCAAAACAAGCCTTTAAATTCCATTAATAACTTGATTATTTCTTCTGGAGACTTCTTTATCGAGTAAGGAGCTAATAAAGGTGAGGTTCAGGCTCTTCGCGACACTCAAGTTAACTTCCGTTAACTCATCTATCGTGGATTTAATTTCTTCTTCGAATTCCCGCTAGCATCTCCACTCAGAAATCTTCGAGTTCGTTCTCGTAGCTTCCACGCCAGCTTTCATCGACTTGCAAGCGGCCAACCAAAGCTGAAAATTCAAAGCATCGTCAACTCGACCCCACCAAGTGCCGAATCCGAGTCCATAACTTCAATCGTGGTGACGAATTCGAGTTATTCCATAACTTTTCAAAATGTTGTGATCGGCCTCCGTCCACTTGTCGAGGTAAGAAACCACGTTGAATTAAATTTCGAACACGTGGAGAGTACCACTCAAAAGGTAATTCCATTAATTCGATGAAGTGACATCTTCGATTGCTGCATTATTTTCGCCTTTGGAGGAAGAAGCACCACTAAGTAGAATCTCGACGGCTTGACCGTCACTACGTACCCTCTTCGACTCCATACCCTCGATCTTATTAGAATGGATCAAGCTAGAATCAGCAGTATGTACGTAGTGGTTAATCTTCTCGTGCATCGATTCGTATTCTTCGTTCTTTTCATCTTCGAGGGAGATCTCGTATTCGAGGCTTCTTTCGACTTATTGTCAGTCATTTCTCGCTCTCGATTTCTTTTTCCTCTTCGTAACTATCTTCCCAATCAACATCGATGGCACGGGCTCCTCCGTCCAATCGTCCCAAGTGCCCCCACCACGCCTCGTCCGCGGCCTCGACCCCGGGATGCGAGCCGCGGGAGAAACTCACCATCTCGCCGAAGGGAGCGAGTGAGCGGACCGTCGGACTAGAACTTCAGAGTTCTTCGTCGTCCTCGAACTTTCGCTTCGCTTCATTCGTTACGCATCTCCTGAGAAGATTGTTTTCTGGGCGTGCGTGCGATAATAAGCCAGCATCTTCATGGATTCCAACTTCATGTACCGGAGAATGGCTGCAAGTCACCTTTGATGCACTCGTTCCCCTCCATCAGCAGCACTCGATGCACCGGTGCGGGGTAGACGATGGTACCATCCCCGTTTTCATGTATCCATGGCCGGCCCAAGCAAAGCCGTTGAACGACGTTTCGAATCGATTATGTGAAATTTTGCGGTTGTCTTTGCTAAGTCACCGGTCTTCATCGCAGCTGCTGACTGACTCGAGGGCTCTTTCTCCTTTCTCGGTTGAATCCTCTTAATAATATTTTGTCGCGCCTCGAGCTCTACGAGCATCAATTTCCAAGTATGCTAGTGTTCGAAGACTCATTATATCGATTGATGCCTCCCGGATCCACCAATACTCCGGAGAGCGTAAACTTCCCAATTATAACCGAAATGTACAACTGGCCGGCCAGGATCCGTCGTCCCGCTGTGTAGTCATTGTCCGCGAAGGTAACACCTGGCCGTTCCTGCTTAACGAGCAAACCTCATCGACAGGAATCTCCGGCCATTCGAGCTAAGCAAATTTCCTGGATCAAGTAAGGCCTCGTATCGAGCTTCATCTCATCTCCTTTCGATAAGACGAGAGCGTCGCAAATGCCCGCATCGGGTGCCGGTAGTTTCCTAAGATGGGCTAGCACGTCGTAGTCCACTTTGTTTCCATGCGTCCCTCGGCTTCTTCTCGAAAGGGCATGCTCTTCCGCCGGGTTGGTTCTTCTTGAACAACCACCCGCTTTCCTTTGTCTTTTGGACCCATTCTTGGAGGTAGAACCTCTTCCACTTCTCTAGGCCGACTTCGTAATTTCTTCCGAACCCAGCGTCGAGCTTGCTCATTGCCGTCCTCCCCGACCTGAACGACTCGGCTCTTCGCGATTATCTTCCAAATCTCGAAGGCTCTAACTCTATCGTAACCGGAGCTCCTCGAAACTCACAGACAGAGCCGGCTTGTTGCCGAGCTCGTAGCCTCCTCGACGGACGTCTCTCTTCGTCATTTTCGATCGTCGAGATCTTGCATGATCTGAGCACTGTTGTTGGTATCGGAATCGACGCTCTGATTGCCGCTAGCTACGCAATCGTTAGAATACAAGCCAAAACGTAGCCAACGCCATCACCCTTATCATTATATGATCCCACCGAAGTGAGCGAGATAATCATACAAAATCGAGAGGTTCGAGGGATTTCTCCCCCGAATCGAAACAACTACATTCCCGGGGATAAGCTGCCCTCGCTGTACCTTGTGAGACCTCGGTCCCCTCTTCTTCGTCAATTTTCTTCTTCTCTTCGATCGTCTCCTCGTCGAGGTGGTTCTTCTATCGCAAGTGATAGTACCGGCTTAACGGGTCCCGAACTCGAATTGAAGCTCGCACCGAAGCGGTCTCGGATGTTATCTAAAATCTTCTTCGAAGACCTTGCCCAGCGTGTGAGTCCATCCATCGTCAAGGTTGACATGTGATCTCACCTGAACGACGGGATCGGCCGAGATAACATCGACGGAACCTCCTTTCGGGGTTCCTTCATGTACTCCTTCGGATTGTTATATTTCCTTTCCGAAGGTTTTCATCGGGAGCCAACTTTCGAAGGTAATGCGCCTTTCTATCTTGCGGCCTAACGATCCGATGGTAGGGGCAAAAGCTCGGATCACCCTTTCTTGTCGACTTCCCTCTCGGCCTTTAGTGCTCGCGGCCGGCAAATCCGGAGTTTTCATTAAGCTACGGAACATCTTTTGGCATCGCTTCATTCTCGAACGGATATTCTCTCGCTCGTGCTTCCCTCACGTACGGCCGCGGACGAGACGGGCTGTTCGTATCACGCGAGACGACCGGAGCAGCTCGGACCGGGGGCTGCCGGCAATTTCCGTTGTGGTTGCCGCTGCCATTCCTCGCGCGGTATTTGCAGACGGCGGCTCGCCTTTGTCAACTCGCCGCAACGATCCCGGATTTCTTCTCGAAGGTCTTCACCGGCCGCTGCCGTCCGTCTCAGCGCAAGAAACTCCACCGCTTCGCGCCTCTTCTTGCAAGCTTCCGCCTTTGCTTACCAACTTCTCAAAGTCTTGGTACAGGAATCCTCGTGAGAAGTGCGTTATCGGCCGTGAATGCTTTCAAGCAAGATGCCGATCGCATGTTGTTTCGGCTTCGTGGTTCACACTTCATGCTTAAACCTTCCATCGAGGCATGTAATCCACTAGAGCTCTCCTTATCGGCCTTGCGTTTCTCTACCACCAAATCACCATAGTGATGTGGTGCCGAGCTCCGCAAATCGCTTAATGAAGAGTGCTCTCTAGCTCCGAGAATGTCTTTACAGTATCCGTCGGGGCACCCCGCATACCGCCGAAGGCGGATCCCCCGAGCGATCGCTAACGAACCGGGTCGGAAGAGTAGCAGCATCGCTTCCCGCCGGATCGCAACAACCGGCACGAAAGTGTGCAACATTACGCCGGCTCGGGGTTCCCTTGCCTCCATCGAAGTGCCTGGCCGCAGGTGGTACTGGTGCCCTTCGGCATTTGACGTAGTTGCCGAATTCTTCCGGTAAGGTCTACCCGTCCGAATAGATGTCCCGTTCTCTTTTTCGATTGTGCTAGGGCTTCTCGCACCTCACCGCCGCCCACTGTTCTTGATTATCCTTTTCGTGGATCATACTTTGTGTTGCATCTCTTACCGTCATCCCCATCGACGGATGTTAATCTCCTTTCCTCCCGTCTACGATGTGAATGACTTCGGGGGTGTCTCTCATGTGGTCAGTACTTCGACTTTGGAGAGTGGCCAGTAGCCATGGCCATCTCTTCCATCCTCTTCGCCATTCGAGCGATCGTGTCGTCCTTTTCCCCGAAGCCGTCTCTTCATCGCCCGGCTCCTCTCTTCTCGCGGCCGCAGGAGCACCTCGAGAAGATGATGAAGCTCGTGTCTCCAAATCCATGTTGATTTCCGTTGACATTCCGTTGTCCATGAATTCCGATGAGTCGATCTCATCTCCGAACTTTCTTCTCTCTTCTTTTGCCAACCGTCGGATGCCTCGGTCTCTCAACTTTTCCATGGCATCTTCTAGCGCGAAAGCTTCGCGCATTCGCGGTCGTCATGCGCATGGTTGGGCCCGGTCCTTTTTTCACGCAGTCCCCTTCATCGCAAAGAGCGCCTTCTCTCGCATTCCAGCTCTCGGCGAGACTTTCTCTCTCGGGGCCGGCCGTTTCAATCTCAACTCGCCTGGTATGGGACGCCACACCATCCTTCTAAGCCAGGCGGTCTAGGATCCGCATGGTCTCTGGCTTCGTCAAATGCCGGAAGGTGGGTATCCTCCCTAACATGTAATCCTGGATACCACGGACAAGGCGGGCCAGCCTCATTGCTCTTTCTTGGCTTTTCTATCATGACGACGGGCTCTACTCGGGGGCCCAAGACGGGACTTAACCTGAGCACCCGCCCCATCCTTCTCGTAGAATTTCCGGACACGGGGCAAGCTTTTCCTTCCTTGCTAACTTTTCTACCAAAGTTCGTCAAGGCCGAGCAAACGCGTAGCTCTAGTTCTTCTCTGCTGGCCATCGCTCGTAGCATGCGGTCGAGGTAATGCGGCAAAGCAATCTTGCGAACATTCTCCTCATCCGACCGCGGCGAGAGGGATGGAACCTCGCTTCCTCCCAAAAGTGGTACGTGGTCGCGCGCGGGTGTATACTCGGCAGCGGTGTATATTCCCGGCAACTCGAATTTCCTCCAGAAGGCAATCTCAGCAGCTCGCTCGCTTCCCCGGCGATCCTTCTATTTCTATTTCTTCTTCGGGTCTTTGTCGCCGAAGGAACCTTCGAACTCGGACCCGATTTCGAAGACAAGGTCTTACAGAAGATCCGTGACCTCCACGGTAATCAGTCTAATACATGCTTCCGGATTCCTTTCCCCTTCGATTCGCTGCAGCCCGGGTGTGCGTAAACAACTAGACCAAGCGGGTAGCGAGAACGGACCCTCCCACGCATGGGGCACAGCATTCTCCTGGGCCGACCCTTTGCAGGAGGAAACTTGGCCGACCTAAGGCCGAACTCAAGCAAAGGGCTCCGCACTTCGTATACCTTGTTCGTCGCTGCAAAGAGGAGACGTCGGTGACCTCGACGTGCGCGTGGACTTTTCGAGTCCTCGTCGGGACCGGATGACCCCATCGTCTAAGCGCCTCATCCCCTTATGCATACGAAGTCCGCATCGCGTCAGAAGTGAAAAAATCGCCTTGTGGCTTCGCATTTCGCAAGGTGCAATCTCGGCTCGGCTACCCCATGCTGGCGCTTCTTCTTCGAGACGAGAAAAGAAAGGAATCGAAAAGAGTCCGAACTCCATTCTTTTGTTCATGTATTTATAAGAAAGAATCATTTCCGTTAAAAGAATCACTTATTGCAGGGTTTGTTTATTTAGAACGGAATATTCAAAGGTGTAGAGAAGGTAAGGAATCCGATTCGTAAAGGAAAAGAAAGTCTTAAGCAAGACTTCCCGACTCGAAGGATCACTCCTAAACTAACACCTATCGGGGTCCACCCCACTCGTAAATGAGGTAAAAGGATCTCGAACCTCTCGTCTATGGGTGTCTAAACAAGCGGCTCCTAAATCCGAGAGAATGTCGGCTATACTTGTTCAAGATAGAAATGAACATAGTATTCCAACTGGAAAGAAGGGTAGTTTGATCCATTAGTGACACGGATACACTACCGATTTTCGAAAGCGTAATTATTCTCGATTATAATGGAGAGAGGAATAGTCCTTCAATGAGTCGCCGAAGTTCGTTCGGCATATTTTTAGTGTCAGTGTTGTATTTGTAAAAGGGGTCGCCTCACCGTGTATTGTCGGCGAATTTAAATTTTAAATTTGATTTAAATATATATATATATATTTAGAAAATAATGATTTCGACTTTAAAATAATTTTAAATTTGAAAGTTTTAAGATATGAGATTAAACCGATCTCACATCCCAAATAAGTTTATATAAATGAGCACCGCACCACAAACCGCGTATCTATCCCTAAGGATAGACACATCGCTCGAGGGTGGGGCTCGATCAAATAAACTAGAAGTTTTAGTGACATCCGTTTCGTCCGCGAACCAATTTTATAAGCCGACAAATTCCCCGCTTAATATGAAAGTATTAAATGCAGGTTTATATTACTCCGGTTCTTTAAAATTCCCTATAAGGGCAAGCCCCTATAGCTTAATTACATCTTAAGTGACTGGAATCACCTAAGAAAACTCTCGATTAATAACCAATAATTCCGCTCTCAAGAATTTCAAAGTTTAAGGTTTTCAAGGATTGAATTTTGAATTTCAATATGGAATGGATCAAATTGGAACATTTTGTTTTGGGAATCCAAAGGAAGAAAGGGTAGAGAAATCACAGATTCGAGCGAACTTCGTAATTTCCCGACTATCCTATTGTTTCGCTTCGAATTTAGGAAAGTCCTAATGTTTATTTAGTATTTCAATCTCGCCAATTTTAATTAATTAGTGCTTATATTTGTATGATAAAATCAAACAAATAAATTTTGAAGATGCGAGGGTTTATTGTCGTATCGACGACTACCTCGGAATCCTAAGACCTGCTAGTGGCTTAATTTGCAATGCAAATGCCTAACGAAGAGGTCGAGGATTTATGTTGCACTAGTGCAAGCTACCTCGAAGTCCTATGGCTTTGTTGTTTAATTCTAAGAAGGTTTTGCTCAAGTAGTTCAAGTTTTGTCGATGACGATGGCCGTGCCGCCCACCATGCTCCGAGCTCCTCGTTGTCGCAGGTTTAGTTTTAGAAATCATAAATCGTGAGATGAGAAAAGTGTTTTGGTTTAGAGAAGTCTTAATTTCCAAGTGTTTTTTGTATTTCGATTAAAACAAATCTTAAAGTTGATTATAACGACACCTGCTAAGATCCCACTTGCTCCATCCTTCCGACATCATTATTTTTATCGGATTCACTTAGTCCGTATGAATTTCGCTAAACTCAACCGAATGAGTTCCACACTTTCATTTAGACCGTGGAAATCCCGCTAAGCAACACGTAGGTTACATCATCCGAGGTATTCCCGATCATCCAACAGACGTTTTAATTTAGTCAGAATTCGTAGTTTCGTGTTCCGTTTGTGATTAAATTTCGAGTTGTTTTATATTTCGAAATGTCGTGGCGGTGAATTTTATCTTGCAATGACTTTTAACTTAATTTCGGTTTCAGCTTTAGTGGTCTATCCTAAAGGTGTGGGTTTTCATGCAACCGTTGTTTTATCATGCAAGAAAAGTAAAGTACATTCGCAATGAAAGTAAATCGCAAGAAAGTAAATCGTAGAAAGTAACTGCAATAAAAATAAAAGCGTACCCTGAGGGTCTTCCCGTCATCCCAAGCCGCACTTAAAACACAATTAGAATATTTAAGCAAGTTCCTAGTAAAACTAAGGGAAGGGTTATGGTTTTCTACCAAATTCCTAATCCTATAGCTTAGTCATTCCCTGTGACGTCTGTGTTCTTCGTGTTTTGCTTCAAGACGATTTTCTTCATCAAAGAATAATTAGATTCAATTGTTCTTATAAATGTCCTATCATATCGAGGAAGTGCTTAAGAAGAATCTTAAACATCTTTTCAATATTTCTAGGATTGCTTTAAGTCCAAATGAATTTAATTATACAAATGAATTAATCGTCCAAGAATTTCAAGTTTTATCGTTATTCGCTCATAACGAACTGTGACATTCGAATATCCTATAAGTCGAAGTAACATTTCATTTAATGTTCCGTTTAGAGTTATGATAACTAAAACTTTCAAGGGTAAATTGGTATTCAAATGATTCGATTTAAGTTAAAGGGTTTAAATTTGAATAGTTGTTCAAGTTGTTTTATATTTAATTTAATTTAATTTAATCGAGTTCGATTTAGTTTAACATAGTTCAATTTAATTTGATTTGGTATTTAATTAATTTGATTTGATTTAATTTAATTTAATTATTTAATTTAATTTAATTTAATTTAATTGTTTAATTTAATTTAATTTAATTATTTAATTTAATTTAATTTAATCGTTTAATTTAATTTAATTTAATTATTTAATTTAATTTAATTTAATTATTAAATTTAATTTAATTTAATTTAATTGTTAAATTTAATTTAATTTTAATTTAATTTATCTTTAATTTACTTTATTTTTAATTTTAATTAAAATTTTAAAAGAGTTTAATAATTTAATTAAGTCTTTTAATATTTTAAATTGAAGTTATCATTTTAATTAAAAATTGAGTATTAATGATATAATTAGTTTAGGGATTTTTTAAATTAAAGAATAAATCTCTTCCTAATAAATATCCCTTATTTTAATAATCCCAATTTATTATTCCTCCAAATTTAATCTATTATTTAATTAAAGTTTAATCATTTTAAAATTATTTAATAGGTTTCTACCCTTTAATTATTTAAATTTCAATCATCCAAATCAGATTAAGATCAAATATTTTACTTGTTGATTTTTTATTAAACCTAAAGTTTTAATTAAGGGTTAAAAGTTTAATTACCATTTTACCCCTTTAGCTTAATAATTTCATAACTCACTAAATTGAACCCAAATGAACTTGAAATTTTTATGTGACTTCACTCATATGTCAATAAAGACATGAGAGGAGAAAATGTGATTTTTCTGTATTTAATTTATTTATATAATTATTTTTGGTGGAAAATAGAGATTTTCAAGGAAAATTTGATAACATGACCAAAGGAAAGTTTCTGTCCTTAAGAAAATTAGGGGACATTCCTAATGACCAGAGAAGCACTTGGACCAATTTTGGTGATTTTTTGAATTATATTATTTTTATTATAATTATTTTGAGTTTTGGAGTGTTAATTAATTTAAAAATAAAATAAATGTTGAAAAATGAATTTTATATTTTTCAAAAATCTCTCTGATATCAAGGAAACCAGAGAAGCAAATTTTGCAATTTTCTGATTTTTCTATGATTTATTATAATTATTTTAGTGAAAATGCTAGAAAATACATTTTTTTAATTTTAAAATTACCCTAGGGCTTTAAAAATTCAATATCTCACTAAATAGACCTAGGAAAAATGTGGGATTTGTTCCTAAGTGATTAAAATTCAAAATGTGACATTTTGGTGAATTTTATTATTTTTGTGATTTTTATTATTTTTTTTATTTTTTAATTATTAAAAGTATTAAAATATTATTAAAAATCAACTTTTTCGAAAATTGAAATTTTAATTTTCTTAGGTTCCCCTGATATCAGAGAGGCTCCAAAACCAATTTGGTGAATTTTTGAAAAGTATTTTAAAAGTTATGAATTTTTAAAGTTTAAAATGGCTAAGTGACTTAATCAACCCAATTAGTGGGCTAACCAAGTCCAATTGACCTCAAATTTTTATGATGGATTCCTCTGATCCTAAAGGTCAGTGGAGAATTGATTTCAAGTCAATTTGATGCCTGGTTAACTCTAATTAATTAAAGACCTATTTTGAGTGTTTAAGCCAATTAGGGTTGTTTTAAATGAACTAAGTCAAAACCTATTTTTCCTAGGGTTCTCTCGGTCATAAGCAACATCACCAAATTTTCCTAGAATTTATTTCATAACATGCTATTTACCGGAATTAAAATACTCAAAACAATGACTCGAACTTGAAAAATCAAGAACTCTTCATAGGATGGCCTCTCGACTTTGGAAAATTCAGGGAATGTTCCTAAATTCAGAGGCTTCAAAAGTCCCTATGGTCTCATGCCATGGTGAATTGTATGCATGCATGGAGAATTAAAATAATGCAGAGAGTAAATAAATTATAAAAAATAAAATATTCGATGAAATTAAATGATTTCTTTTCCACATTATTCTCCTCTGTTCACCGAGCAAGAGGGTATTTTTATTTTATTTTTATGATTTTCCTACACAGAGATATGAATTTTCAAGTTTAGTGAATTAAATAAATAAGAAAATACCCTAATTTTCTATTTATCCACGCGGCGCCGCCGCATCCTCGCAGCCTCCGAAAGGCCACGCGGCGCGCTCCCATTCGACGCCGCCACTCGAGCCGCAGCCCGGCCCCGCGGTCTCGCAGACCGTTTCCTCGTCCGACGCCATCCGAGCCGTTCGTCCGCGCGTGTATCGAATGGACTCGCATCCGTTCATCGTCCCCAAGTGTCCTCACCCGATGAGCCGTCCACACTAAATCCCTAATATCTCACTCGATACTCAATCGGATTTTCATGTTCTTATGTTCTATGGATTCGTCTCGAAGAGACGAACACATCTATACCGCTAACATGCATCGAAACTAAGGCATTCGAAATGGAGAATCTCCGTAGCTCGGGATGGAGAGTTAGCTCATACCTCGGCTCGTAGAAGTGCGGCTTCAATCCGAGAGTTGTCGCACCTTCGATCGGGTCCCGCAAAGCTCCAGATGAAGTCTCCCGGTCTCGGGGAATTGTCCGGATATGATTTCGACCAAGCCCGATCACAAAGCTCGAGGCCGGAGCAACCTGGGTGGCCCGGAGATGGGCTTTTGTCGGTGGACACCTTCCTCTGGTCTCGGAAGGTGTAGAGCCAATCAATTCGAGAATTGGCTCACCGCGGAGAAGTGTCCTCGGTTTTCGGATGGAATTTCAACTCCGAAATCGAGCTTACATGAGGAGAAATGGCAGTGGGGATTTCACCTGGGATCAAGTGTTCTAAGAGTGGAGAAGGGTCTCTGAACAATTCTTGCGTAGCTTCGGCAAGGCTTGTAGCTTTCTCTTCTCATGGCCGAGAGGGGTGGAGTTTGAGGTCAGAGAGGGTGGAAGGCCTCTCGCAGGGAGTTAGGGCTCGGATCGACCTGCTCCGGTGAGGAGAAGATCAGCCCATGGTGACCACTAGTGCATTGGGCAGCCACAGAAGTGAGAATTTCAATGTCGGCTCACATGCGAGCTCTCGGCCATGGTGTTTTCCGGCGTGACCGGGTGGCCGGCCGGCAGTGGTCAGTCACCATCTTGGTCAGTGGGTCGGGCTGGGGTTTAGTGTAGTGCAATCGAGGTTCGACATGTGTAAAGGAGTTTGATTTAAATGGAATGCGAGAAGGCTCACTTTGGCTCGGTTTGGGTCAACCCACCATTTTGGGCTTGGTGCACCCTTCCAAGCTCTGATTTTGAGCTGAGGGAATCATTTAGGTCAGCTTAGAAGGAGTGGTGAAGTCTCCATCCATGATGAGGCGGCTAAACATGGTTTAGTGTGCGACATGATTAAGGTAAAAAAAGGTTAAAGGAGGTTTAAGAAAGAACCTCTCTTCTTGCCATAAATGGACTAATGACAAGTCAAAGCCCTCATGGCTTCATGTGGCTTCGAGAATGGCTTCGTTCATGGCTTCATTTGGCTTGGGAAAAGGCTCGATTTGTTTCATGAAAAGGGTTTTAGAAATTTTTGACATTTAGGGGTAATTTGACATGCGGCTTGATTTGGAATGGTTTAATTGATGATTTTGAAACTTAGGGGTGATTTTGATCAAATGGATGATGAGGGGAAGTGTCATGTGGGCTTTAGGATGATTTGGGCTTTTAAAATTTAATGAAGATGGGTTTTTAAGAAGGTTTAAGGGAAGTGGGCTTTTAAGTTTAAGGATGTGTCTCATGATGGGAATTTTTGTAGAAGTTTGGGCCAAATAGTTGTTGGTTTTGGTTTAGGGATGTTTCATGAATAATTTGAAATAGATTTAAGGTGGTTTGGGTTTGAATTGGGTTGAATTCTGGGGTTTATTTGGTAAATGGGCCAATGTAGGTCAAATTGGGCTAACTCGGGCCAATGTTGGGCTAGGGTTGAAATCGATGTAAAATAAATGCTGAGAAATGTTTATGGGAGTGTTTCAAAGAGGTTTTGGCTTTGGTTGGGTTTTGATTTTGAGGTTCGGGCCTATTCGTGGTTAGGTTCGGGTTTAGGTCAAAATCGGGCTTTAAGGCCCAAAGTGAAATCGATCCAAATGTCAATCAAATTGACTTTCGATTTGGTCTAAATTGGTATCGGGAATGTTGAATTGAAGTTTAGAATTGAATTGACCAGAATTTGGGTCAATCGGATAGGTTTGGTTTAACATCGGGCTCACTTCGGGGTTAAAATTGGGTCAATTTGTGGGGTTTTGACAAAAAGTAGGGTAAATTGACAAAATTGACCCATGGTGTAGTCTGGACAAAAATGAAATCGGGAATATTTAGGATTTTCTGGAATTTTCTGGGAATTTTTTTAATTTTTGGATTTTTAGGCCAAGAAGGGTATTTTGGGTATTTGGAGGGTATTGGGGGGTATTTTTGGAATCTTTTGTATTTTTGGGTATGGATGATCAATTTGAGTGATGTGGAGATGTTTGGGATTGATTTTGGAAAATTTTGGGTAATTTGGAAATTTTGCAAAAATTTGGGTAATTTCATGCTGTTTTCGTGTAGGTTAGTAGTGTAGGGTCTCTGGGTCAAAAATTGAAAATTTGGGAAATCGAGATCGGGTGAATTTAGGTGGAAAGAAATCATTTTGTTGAGCCATGAAACCATTTCAAGCCCATATGAGCCATGAAAGGACTCATTTCGAGGCATTCACTATGTCGTTCCTAACCCTCTTACCTAAGGGCTTAGGGGTTAAGGACCATCCATGTGAATCACCTACATGAGTCGTGAGGTCAAGTCGGGTATGGGTGTAGTTTTAGGAAGTGTGTAGATGTAGTGTATAAATGTAGTGTAAGTCAGCCCCCTCACTGCACTCAGCTACCTGTAGGCAGTCCTAATGCCAAAGAGTCCTATAGAACTCATCCTTTAAACTTCCACATTCGATTTCAACCCTCTAAGTGATTAGGGGTCTCATAGTCAAGTTTGTGGAGTTTGCAGGGAGTTTAGAAGTGGTTTGAATTTCTAAAAGGTGGGTCCCAATTCTAGTCCTCTAAGATAGTCAAAGGAAAAGCCTAAGGCTAGATCTTAAGCACTAAAAAGAAGAAGGAAAGACCTCGTCAAAATGAGGTCAACACCCAACATTCAAATGGCCACGACGCAATTGTCGGATGTAACACATTTGGAGGTTGGTGTAGAACCACTCCGTGCACTTGGCATTGGTGACAGCTCTTGGCGATTTTCATCAGTGTGGCCATCATCGACGCCGCAGTACCCTAATCTTTTAATTTTTATTTTCATCTTGGACTCCGACTGCTGAGCGCCACTGCAGTCCCGAATGCACCTCTTTAACAATTTCACTGTCCTCGGACCCGCTTAGGCACCTTAGCCACATTTGATCGAAAGAGCCTTCTATATAACGTGTTGTTTATTAATGCGTAGACGAGTTCTTTCTTGATCCGACGGGCTAGCGACCTATCGTCCGGTAGTTTTCCCGTTTGCGGTGTAGTCTATTAATGGCCGTCGCCAATCTTCTCGTGCTTCTCTCGTCATCACAGCAACCGATTCTTCTTCGATTCGTGTATTGTGTCTACTGTCGAGCCGCGATAGACTCGACGTCCCGCAACCGACACTTCCATCGACTCATCTTGCAAATGTGCAAATTCTTTTGCGAGGCGAGCTGAACCGCATCTCGCTAAAGCATTTTCTTTTCTCGGGAATTTTGTAGATCGTCACATTCGGACCCGTTCCAACAACCAGTAGCTGGCATACCGGGAAGTATTGCTCGAGTCTCTGGCTTTAAAAAATCTTGTACCGTCCGGCGATCCGTTGAATGTCTAACTCGCGCATCCCCGTAGATGTCGATGTTCCGTTATCCCGCATCTGAATAGCTTAATTCCACTCCTATGTTCCGTAGGGCTTCGTATTCTCGCTTCAGTTGTTCGTACACGACTGGCCAAGTGGTAGATGAGTATCTTAACATCCCCCGCTCCTAGGTGTTATAAAGATTAATCTGGATCCCCGCCCATCGGCACTATCACTTGTGATTCTTCGTCTTTGTATGCCGACGATGCTCGGCTGAAATATAACTCCCAACGCCGATCATCAAGGTCTTCTAGGCTCATTATTTGTTCATCCGGCAAATCGTCACCGAGAAGAGATTCGGCCAAAGAAAGGGTGTGGCCGCGAGGAAGTCGTCTGCGACGACTTGTCCCTTTACGGCACGAAAGTTGGCATCGAATTGCAATAATATCATCGTACCATCCCGCAAGTCCGCACGGAAGCGTCGGACAAGTCATCAAGTATCGCAATGGATTACACCTCGAGATCAAAGCCGACCTTATGAGAAAGCATGTAGTGCCCGAGCTTGAGCGGCGAAGATCGTGGCCAAGCAAT
>JAKZJZ010000575.1:0-44129 GCA_022702705.1 Papilionanthe hookeriana x Papilionanthe teres
TCTCTTGCTCTCTCTGTTATCTTTTCTTTCTACTTACTCTTGCCCTCTATATCTCTCATTCTCACTCTCTCCCTTTTCATAAATTCTCTCGTTTTTTTGTCTCTCTCGCTCTCTTGCTCTCTCTTGTCCTCTTTTCTCTCTCTATACTCAACACTTTATCTCCCTATATCCATCACACTATCTCTTTACCTTTCTGTCGTTCTCAATCTCTTATCTTACTCCGCACCTCTACTCTCTTATTGTTTATTACTTTGCCCTTATTATTTATTACTTCCCCTCCATCCGTCGCTTACCTCAATCTCTTTTCTTTCTCTATTTCTCTCATTTTTCTCTCTCTCCCCTTTCTAGCTCCCTTACACTCTTCAATTTCACTCTCACTCTTGCTCCTCCATTCTTTTCTCTCCCTTTCGCTCTCCCTCTCTCTCACTTCTCTCTCACTACTCCATCTTTTGTTAGTACTTGCGCCCTTTCTCTTACTCTCTCTTCCCTCACTCTCTTCCTTCTGCTTCACTTTCACTCTTACTCCCTCTCTTTATCTCCTCTCTCCATCTCTCTTCCTGTCTCATTCCCTCCCTCTCTCTATATTTCACTATTTATACTTTATCTTTCTTGCTATCTCTTCTATTATTTTCTCTTCCATGTCTCTCACTCACAAACACATGCTCTCTCTTCTATTATTCTCTCTCATTACACTCTCTCACATACACACACACTCTTCCTCTTGTTTCCTCTCACGCTCTTTCTCTTCAGTCCCTCTCTTCATTTCTATATCACTCTCTCTGTTAACCTGTCCCTCTATCTTTCTCATTCTCCTAATCTGTCTTTTATTTGTATCTCTTCTCTCTCATTCCTTTCACCCTTTCTCTCCATATATCCTTAACTCTCTCTCCCTCTCATTTTCCTTCTTCCAACTTCATGTTTCCCTCTTTCTCTCATTCCCCCTTTCTTTCACACACTCTCTCACTTTCTTCCTTCCACTCTCTTCCTTTACCTTTGCATCCCCTACATCTCTCTCTTTCTCAATCTCTCTCTCTCTATCTCTTTCTCACGTATTCTCTTTCTCTCCTTCCCTCTATTCCTCTCAGTAGCCCTCACTTTGAGAGATTCACCTCTCATCTCTTGTTCTCACTTTTCATACCCACCCGCCCATCTCTCTCTTTCTCTCTCATTCATTCTCTTCTCTACTCTTTTCTCTCCCTCTTTCTCTCCATCTTTCACTCTCTCTCACAAACTCTTCCTCTCGCAGCCTTTCTCGCTCTCATTCTCTCTTTCTCTCTCTTTCTCTCTCTGTCACTTGCTCACTATTTCTTGCTCTCACTAGGTTCTAATTTTGTCGCACTTCCCTCTCTATCTCTCACACTTGTGCTTTATCTCTCCTCTTTATTTCTCCCTCTGCCTCCATCCCCTCCTCAATCTCCCTAGACATCTCTCCACTTCCAACTCTCTCTTTCACAATTTATCTCACATTCCTCCTTTCCTCTCGCTTTCATGCTCTCTCTACTTTCCCTCTGTTTCCCTCTCTCAACATCTTTTTCTCCATCTCTCTCTTATTCTACCTCCCTCTCTCCCTCTTGATCACTTCTTTCTCTATATTATCCTTCTCTCCCTCTATCTATCTCACTCTCTCTTCCTCGTTGGCTACTTTCCTCTCTCTTTATCACTGTTTATTTGCAGAGCAAGAGAGACAATGAATGGGGGAGCAAGATAGAGAATGGGGAAAGGAAGAACGAGAGACAAAGAAGGGAGGTGCAAAGAGGCCGGGAGAGAAATATATGAGGAAAGTAAGAGATAGCATGAGAGTAGATAAATATATCTATAGATATGTAAAATAAAGTGAGATTGAGAAAAGGAGGGATCATTGAAAAGTGGAAAGAATGAGAAAGACTAAAATAGTGAGAAGGATTGGAGAGCAAGTGAAGAATGAGCGATAGAAATCAAGGAAGGGAGCTAAAGAAATTGAGATAGAGAGATAGAACATGGGAGAATATATGGGGATGAGTAGAGGGAGGGAGAGGGAAGTACGGTGAAATTGAAGAAAGAGATAGTTAGAAAGGTAGACAATGCGTGAGAGGGAAATAGAGAGAGAAAAGAGAGAAGGAGAGAGATAGAGAGAGTAAGAGTGAGTGTGAAATTGTAGATATAGGGAGGAAACGAGAAGGGGACAGAGAACAAGAGAATTTGTGAAAGAGTGAACAAGAGAGAGAAGAGATAGAGCTTGTTTGTGAAAGAACGGGAGGGGAGAGAGGGAGGGAGGGTGTGAAAGAGGGAGAGAGGGAGAAAGAGAGAGAGAGGGAGAAGTGGAAGAGAATGTGAGAAATAGTGAGACAGGGATGAGGGGAGGGAAAGAAAGAGAGCAACAAAAAAAGATGGATAAGTGTAAGAGAAAGAGGAGAGATAAAAATCGTAATAAGAAATGGAGGAGGAAAGAGAGTGTGGATGAGCAAGAAAGGGAGCTAAAGAAATTGAGAGAACTAGAACAATAAGGCAGTGAGAGGAAGAGACAACAAGAGAGAGTGAAAGATGGAGAGAAAGAGAAAGATAAAGAGAGAGAGAGAATAGAGGAGAGAAAAGAGGGACGGAAGGAGAGAAGAGATTGAATGAGAGAGAAAGAGAACAGAAGATGAAAATAAGAGAATGAGTGAGAGAGAGATCAAAAGATAGAAAGATTGAGAGAGAGAGATCTAAGGAGATGTAGAGGTAGAGAGAGTGGAAGGGTGGAAGTGAGAGAATGTGTGAAAGAGAGTGGGGGGAGAGAGAAAGAGCGAGACATAAAGGTGGAAGGAGGAAAGTGAGAGAGGGAGACAAAGTGTTGGGGATATATGGAGAGAAAGGTTGAAAGTAATGAGGGAGAAGAGATACAAATAAAAGACAGATTAGGAGAGAGAGAGAAAGAATAGAGAATGAATAAGATAGAGGGACAGGTTAAAAGTGAGAGTGATATAGAGATGAAGAGAGGGACTAACTGGGATAGAAAGATTGAGAAAGGAAATAAGAGGAAGAGTTTGAGTGAGAGTAATGGAAGAGAAAATAATGGAAAAAAGAGCAATAAAGATAGAGAATAAGTGGTGAAAAATAGAGAGGAGGGAGTGAGAGAGATTGAAGAGAGAGAACGAGAGAGGAAGAGAGAGAACGAGAGAGGAAGAGAGATGGAGAGAGAAATAGAGAGAGATATTCCTAATCATTCACTCTTGCTCCTCCATTCTCTCTTTCTCTTTCTTGCACTCTCTCTCATTACATCTCTCTCAATCCCTCTCTCTTGCACTTCCTTTCTTTAACCTCAGTTTTCTCTCTTTTTTTTGTTTATATTTGTTATTTGGTTTAAATCTCACTCTTACCCTCTCTCTTTCTCCCTCTCTATTTTCCCTCTCTCTCCCACTCTCTCATACTCACTTATGTTACTATTCTCCTCTCCTCTTACTCTTTCTCTTTGTCTATCCCCACTCTATCTTGCTCACCCTCTCTCACTCTCTCTCCCAGCTCTATCTTGCTCTCCCTCTCTTACTCTCACATTCTCTGCTCTCCCCCTTGCCTTTCTCACTTTCTCTCTTGCTCTACATTTTTGTCTCATTCTCTCTTCCCCGACCTCTCTTCTCTTTTAAGTTCTCTATTGTTCACTATTTATTCTCTTTTATTCCATTACTATCACTCGTACACACACACACTCTCTCCCTCTTGTTCTCTCTATAGATTTTTCTCTCCCAGTCCTTCTCTTCATCTCTATATAACTCTCACTCATAACTTGTCCCTCTATCTTTTTCATTCTCTATTCTTTATCTATCCTAATCTATCTTTTATTTGTCTCTATTCTCTCTCATTCCTTTCACCCTTTCTCTCCATATATCCAGAACTCTCTTTCCTTCTCTCACTTTCCTCCTTCCTTCTTTATGTCTCCATCTTTCTCTTTCTCCCCTCTCTCTTTCACATACTCTCTCACTTTCTCCCTCTACCTCTGCAACCCCCATGCTCTCTCTCTCTCTCACTCATTCTCTTGCTCACCTTCCCTCTATCCCTTTCACTAACCCTCCCTTGCTCTATTTTTCTCAATCTCTTATCTCTCTTTATTTTCTCTTACAATCTCTCTCTGTCAATCTTTCACTCTTAAATCTCTCTCACTGCCTCACTATTCTATCTTTGTTTCTTGCTCTCTTGCTCTCTATTCATTCGTTCTCTCTTTTCTCACTGCTCGATCCCTTTCTACCCTATCCCTTACCCTCTAACTTTTATCTTCGTCAATTTTTTTCTCTTCCCTTACTCATTTTTATCGCTTTCTGTCTCCCTCTGTCACCCCTATGTCTCACTCTCCTTCCTTACTCTTATTCTCACTCTATCCTCCTCTATCTATATTTCTCTCTTGCTCCCTCCCTCACTCTCTCTTTCATTCTCTCACACTCTATCTCTCTCTTTTCTCCCTCCCTCACACTCTCTCTCCCTTCCCACCCTGTTAATAATTTTTTTCTCTCTTGACCCTTTCTTATATTCTTTACTCTATCTTACTTTATTTCCTCTTTCTCTCTAAATTTATTTGACTACCTCATTCATACTCTTTACCGGTCTCACTCTCTCTACTTTCTCACTCCCTCAATCTTGTCCTCTCTAGGTCTCTCTTCTGTAGTTCACTCTTCTTTCTCATCTCACACACTCATACACTCTCTCACTCTCTCTCATTCACTCTCCCTCTCACCTTCTAACTCTCTTTTACACTCATACACTCTCTTTAGCTCCATTTCTTGATCTATATCTTGCTCTCTTTTACACTCTTATTCTTTCTTTCCCAATCTCTCCTCTCCTTTCCTCACTTTATTTTTCAATCTTTTCTTTGTATCCTATTCTGTATTACTTTGTCTCACTCATTCTTATTCTCAATCTCTATTCTCTTCTTCTATCTTATACTCTCTTTTACACTCTCCTTTGTTGCTCTCTTCTCTCTTTCTTTTTACATTTCTTTCACTCTATTCCCCACTCTCTTTCCTCTCGCTTTCTTGCTTCCATTCCTCCCTCTCTCATCCTCTCTATTCTCTCCTCCCTCTCTCATCCTCTCTATTCTCTCCTCCCTCCGTTTATTCCTCTCCATCTCCCTCTCTCTCTTATACTCTCATGTTCTCCTTCTCTTTCGACACCTCATTCACTTAGTTTTACTCGACCTTCCCTCAGTCACTCTTCTCACTCTCTCTCCCGTTCACTTTCGCTTCCTTTCTCTTTCTTGCTATCTCCTTAAACCCTCCCATTACCTTCTCCTATCTCTCTTTCTCACTCCCTCTCTCTCCTATCTCACTCTCTATTCCATCTTTTTTTATCTCTCTATCCCTCTCTTCTATCTCTCTATTGACGCCCCCTCTTCCTCTCTCTTTAGATTCATTCTCACTCTTAAACGTCATTCTCTCTCTGTCTCACTCCAAGATCATTCTCTCTCTCTTAGTCTCTCTTCTATTGATCTCTTTCCTCTCTCATCTCAATCTTTCCCTCCCTCTCTCCCTCACTCTCTTGCTTCATTCCCTCCCTCTCTCTCCCTTGACTTTCTCTCTCTCATACACTCTCCCCCTTCTCCTTCTCACTCTCTTCCAATATATTCCCCTCTCTCTCCCACTAATTCTAATTCTCTACCAACTCTCTCCCCGTCTCTCACTATCTCTCTCTTTATCTTCCTTCACTCTCTTGTCTCTCACTCTCTCTTCCTCTTTCACTCCCACTCTCTTCCATCCTCTGACTCCCTCTTTCTATCTCTCTCTTTTTTACTCTTTCTCTTTCTTGCTTTTTTCTTTGTTTATGATTTATCACATTTCCTTTCTCTATTGCTCACTCCTCTCTCAGAATCACTATCTATTGCTCGCTTTTATCCCACTTATCACTTTACTCACACATTCTCTCCTACCATCTCTCACTCTCTTCCTCCCAGCCACTCAACTCTTTCATTAGTTCAGTCTCTTTTTTTAGCTCCCTCTCACCCTACACTCTCTCTCCATATCGCCCTATATATATCCCTCTCTCTACCTCTCACTCACTATGTTTTTCTCTATCTTCCATGAGTCTCTCTCATCTCTCTATTTCTGCCTTGCCCTCTCGCAGTCCCGCTCACTCTTCAATCTCTATCTTCATTCCATCTCTTGCTCTCTCTCTCTCTCTATATCATCTCTTTATTGTTTGTTTGCTCTCTTTTGCCCCCTCTCACGCTATCTCTCTAAGCTTTTCTTCTATCTCCCTCTATTATTCCCTCTCTTTCTCACCCTCTATTCTCTGCTTTTCTCTCTTTCTCACTCTCTCTCCACCTCATTCTACCTATCTCCATCTCCCTATTTCTCTTACTCTCTTGTTTCCCAATCTCTCTCTCTCTCTCTCTCTCTCTCTCACTCTCTCAATCTGTCGCTGCCTCCCTCTTTTCAACTTTGTTCACTCCCTTCTTCACTCTTTCTCACACTTTATTTCTCTCTCTAACTCAGTCTCTATTCTACTGTAAGAAAAAGAGATATATAGATTAAGAGAGAGTGTGTATGAATAAGAGTAAGGAAAAAAGAGTGCGAAATTGAGGAGACAAACGATGGAGGGAGAGGGAGTGAGAAAGTGAGACAGAGAGAGATGTGTTAGAGAATGTTAGAAATAATGAGATAGAAAACAGAGGGATTGAAAGAGGGAGGGAGGGAGGGAGAGTGGGGAGTGTGAGAGAAGTGAAAAGAGTTAGAGAAGTGTGAGCAATAAAAGAGAAAGAGAGAACAAAAAGTGAAAAAGAGAGAGGAAGGGAGCGAAGGAGGAAGTGTATGAGAGAGATATAGGGAGAAAAGGAGACTGAGGGAAGATCAAAAAAGAAATAGTAAGCAAGAGAGGATGAGGGAGGGAGAATAAATGATTGAGAGAGAGAACAAGAGAGAGATGGAGAGATGGGAGAACCAAGGGAAAGTGGGAGAAAGCATGAAAAGGAGAGAAAGAAAGGAGTGAATTGAGAGAAATTGAGAAAGAGTGTGGGGGGATAGAGGACGAGAAAGAGTGAGAAGTTAAGTCAAGAGTGCGAGACAGTGAAAGAAAGTGCGAGAGAGAATAGAGAGTGTGAAGGAGATAAAGAGAGGGAGTAGGAATGAGAGTTAAAATGAAGAGAGAGTGGGTGAAGAGACAAGAGAGAGTGGGTATGAGAGATGGAGCAAGAGAGAGTTACTTGAGGGAGATAGAGAGGGAGAGGGAGAGGGAGTGCTGGAGAGAAAGGGAGAGAGATGCGAGTGAGGGAGTAAAAGTGTGAGTGAAATAAAAGAGAATGACAGAACGAGGAGGGGAGAGAGTTACAAAGCAAAAGAGAAGTAATAGAGAGTGAGGAAAGATGGGTTAAGAGAGAGAGAGCCAGAGTGAGAGAAAGAGAGCAAAATAAAGAGGGAGGGAGTGAAGGAGAGAAAGTAATAAATGAGAAAGAAGATATAAAATGAGTGGAAGGGAGAGAGATTTAGAGTGATGGATATAAGAAGATAAAGAGTGAGTAAAGAGATAGAAAAGAGAGTGAGAGAGAGCTAGAGTGAAAAAGAAAGAAACTTAATAGAGAGTGAGACATAGTGAGAAAGGGAGATGGCGAGAAGGGGAGGGATAGAGGGCAGTGTAAGGGAGAGAGTGAGAAAGAGGGAGATAGAAGGAGAGTGTCAGAGACATTGAAGAGGGAGGAGTGAGAGAGGGAGAGAAAGCAAGAAAGATAACAGATAGAGAGAGATAGGAATCAAGAGCAGAAGAGAGAGTAAAAGACAGTGAGCAAGATTGAGATATAGAGTGAGATTAAGAGAATGAGTGAGAAGGATAGGAGAGAGAGAGATGAAGCAGGAGAGAGGGAGGGAGGGAGAGAGAGACTAAGATCTAGTGAGAGGAGGGAGGGAAGTGGGATGGAGAGAATGAGAGTGAAAGAATGAGAGAGAGTGCGAGAATAGGAGAGGAAGAGAGAGAGAAATAGATAAAAGAGAGGTCACTCTCACTCACTTTTGCTCTAACTTCTGCCATTCTCTTCTCTCTATTTCTCTTCCCCCTCTCTCCCTTTATCTCTCACTCTCATTTAAATCTCTCACTTCAACTCTCTCTTTTTTTGCTCTTTGATCTCTTTTACTTCGTATTTTATTGGCCTCTCTTCTCTGATTTTTCTCACCCATTATCCCCCTCAAACATTCTCCTTTGCTCCCTCTCTTGCTTTCTTTCACTCCCTCTCAATATCTCTTCCCTCTCCCTTTCTCTCTTCTTCTTTTTCTATTTAATTTCACTCTCACTCTTACTGACTTTCTTACCCTTTTTTCTCTGTCCTCTCTCTCTCACTTTCTCTCCCCCTCACTCTTCCTCTCAAACTCTATTTCCCTCTTTCTCTCACTCTCTTCTCTCCCTATTTCTCTCTCACTCCCTCTCTCCTACTGTCGCTCCCTCCCTCTCTTCAACTTAGCTCACTCCATTCTTCTCTATCTTTCTTTCTTTGTTATCTCTCTCTTACTTTATACAGTGTCGCTTCCTCTTCTCTCTCCATTTCTCTTTGTCCATCCTTCCACTCTCTCCTCTCTCCCCCTCCCTCCCTCCCTCCCCCCTCTCTCACCCATGCTTTCCTATATATATTTCTATCTCTCTCTCTCGCAATTTCTCTCTCTCAGTCTTTACAATCCATTCTTTTGCTGTCCCTCTCTCTCCCCTTCTCGCTCACTCTCTCTTGCTCAATCTTCTAAGATTCTATTTCTCTCTCACACTCCCTCTCCCTCTCTTGCTCCCTCTCTCTCTTCAATCTTTCTCATGGTCTCCTTCTATCTCTCTATGTTCTTCACTTAACCACTCATGCTCTCTATCACACTCTTTGTTATATCTCTCTGTTTTGGTCTTTTGCTCTCTCATTTGTTGCTGTTTATACTCTCTCCTTCTCTCACTATATCCCTAACTTTCTCTTGCTCTCCCTCTCTTCCTACTTCTCTCTATTTCAATCCCACTATCAGCTCTCTCTGCCACTTCTCTTTCTCATTATTTCTCACCTTCTCTCACACATCTCTTCCCCTCCCCTCCTCTCTCTTTCACTCTCTCCCTTCCTCTCTCCTTCTCTCTTCATAAATCTCACTCTCTTTACCTTACTCTTCTTATCACTTTCTCCCACTTTCTTTATACATGTTTCTCTCTCACTCCTTCACTCACTCTCTAGCACTTTAACTTTCACTTTGCTCTTGCTTCGTCACTTTCTTTGGCACCTTTCATATCTTATTCAATCTTGCACTTTAATCACTTTCTTATTTTTTCTCACTTTATCCTAAGTTTTCCCCAATGTCCCTCTCTCTTTTATTATTTGACTCCCTAACTCCTTCCTTCCCTTTCACTCTACTCTATTTCCCTCACACACACTCTATCTTTCTCTGTCTCACTTCCCTCACTCTCTTGCTTGCTTTCTTTTTCCTCACTCTTTCTTCTCTCTATTTCTCTCTCATACTTTGTCTCAATTTCTTTCTCTTCTCTTTCTCTTCTCTTTCTCTTCACTTTCTTTTCAATTTCACTCTCATTATTTCTTTTTTTTCCAAGAGAGAGAGATAGAGAGGAATTGAGTTAAATTTAATAGAGAGAGTGTGTGTGAAAGGAAGGGAGAGAGAAATAGAGAGAAGAACTATTAAGATAGAGCATGACTTAGGGAGAGGGAGGGAGAGAAAGATAATGAAGGGGAGAGAGAGTGTGTGTGTAAGAGAGTTTGTATAAGGGATAGAGTGAGAGGAGGAGGGGAGGGAGAGTGAGAGCAAAAATAAAGAGTGAAAATGTAAGAAAGAGAGAGAGAGAGAGAGAGAGAGAGAGAGAGAGAGAGGAAGGGAGGGATTCAAAGCGAAGGTGAAATTGGAGAGAGAGAAACATAGTGAAAAGAGAGTGAGAGAAGAGAGAGAGGGAAGGAGAGAGTAAGAGGAATGGAGAGGGAGTGGGTGAGTGAAAAAGGTGAGAGAGAAGGGAGGGGAAAAGAGAGGGAGGGATGGAGTGAAAGAAGGAGGGACAGAAAGGCGACAGAAGTTAGAGAGAAAATAAGAAATAATGAGAAGATATCGCGGGAGAGAGTGAAATGAGAGAGTAATTAAGAAAGAGAGGGAAGGAGGAGAGCGACAGAGAGGGTGAGAGATTGAGGGGAAAAAGAGTGAGTATAGAGAGGGAAGAGAGAGCGATTGATTATATAGCAAGAGATAGACAGAGAGAGGCAAGAGAGAGCAAGCATACGATAAAAAGAGATGCTAAAGAAGTTGAGAAAGAGACAGAGATCAAGAGAGGGAGTGAATTAGAAAGAGAAAGTGATAGATGGAGATGTGAGAGGGGTTGAAGAGAGTGGGAAGGAGGGAGAATGAGAGAAGAGGGACACAGACAAGATCGAGAAACATATAGTGAGTGCGAGGTGTAGAGAGGAAAGTTTAGAGGGAGATATGCTGGGAGAGGGGGGAGGGAGGGCGAGAGGGTGATTGAAAGATAGTTTAAATTGATGAAAGAGGGAGAGAGGGAGGTAGGAAGAGAGTGAGAGATGGAGAGAAAGAGTAAGGTGATAAGTGAGAGTGTTAAAAGAGAGCAAGAATTTGTGCGTGAGATCAAGAAAGAGAGAAAAAGTGAAGAAAGAAAAAGTGATAAAGCTTAAATAGAGAAAAGAGCGAAAGAGGGAGAGAGTCAGAAAAATAGAGATAGAGGAGGGATGGAGTGACAGAGGAAGAGTGGGTGAGAGAGAAGAGAGAGTGAGAGAGAAAGGAGGTTGAGAAGGTGATTTAGTTGGAGAGAGGGGGATGAATTGGAAGAGAGTATGAGGGAGAGAGAGAGAGAGTGTGTGTGTGTGTGTGTGTGAGAGAGAGAGAGAGAGAGAGAGAGAGAGAGAGAGAGATGGAGAGGGAGGGAGGGAGGGAGGGAGGGAGGGAGGGAAGCAATTGATAGGTGGAGAGAATTAGGGAGTGAGAAAGATGAATTAAGAGTGATAAAAAGAACTAGAGCGGGATAATGAAAGAGATCTATAGAGAAAAAGGAAAAAAGAGTGAAAGAGATGGGGATGAGATAGAGAGGGAGGGAGACAGATGGAAGGGAGTGCGAAAGAGAGATAGAGAGAGGAACTGATATTAATTAAAGAGAGAGCGATAGAGAGAAAGTGATAGAGAGTGAAAATGAAATTAAGTTATAAGAGAGACTAAGGGAAGATTTTGTAAGAGAGAGTGAGAGAGAGGTAAAGAGATAGGGAGATTAGAATAATGGTGAGAGAGAGAGCAAGAGATAGAGGGAGATGGAGAGGAAGTCAGAGAGGGAGCTTGGGAGGGTTGGGGGAAAGGAGAATGAGAGATAGAGGGAGAAGTGTATGTGTGTGTGAGAGAGCTCGAGAGATAGAGAGAGCGTGAGTGAAATGGAGAGAGAATGGTGAGCTAATACGGGAGACCTATAGAGGAAAAGAATGAGGAAGTGAGAAAGATAGAGGAAGAGAGAGTGATAAAGTGAACGAGAGTGGGAGAATGAAGGAGATTTGTAGAGAAAGAGGAAAAGAGAGTGAGAGAGAAGAGATGATATAAGAGAGGGAATGAGAGATAGGGACAATAGAGAAAAGAGAGATATTAGGAGATTGGAAAGGGAGAGGGAGTGTGAGGAAGGAATACAGGGAAGACGGAGATAGAGAGCTAGAGAGTGACAGAGTAACTAGCGAGGGAGCAAGAGAGATATATAGGGACAGAGGGAGAGAGTGAAAATAATAGTAATGAAAAGAGAGTGAGAGTAGGGGTGAGACATATGGAGAGAGAGTTAAAAAGGGAAGGTGGAAGGAGGGAGAAAGTGAGAATCAACGAGAGACACAAAAGTTGGAGAGAGAGTGTGTGTGAGGGTTTAATAGATGGAGCAAAAGAGAGAGCGTTAGAGAGGGAGTTAGAGGGAGAGGGAGAGGGAGATAGAAAGGTGAGAGATAGTGAGAGAGAGAGTAAGAGAGAGAGAAGAGAGTGAGGAGCAACAGTGAGTGTGAAATTGAAGAGATTGAGGGAGCCAAGGAGGGAGAGAGAAAAAAAGAAAGAGAAATAGAGAAAGAAGAGAGAATGAGGTAAAAGAAGGCAAGAGAGGGAGATAGAGAGAGAAATAAGGAGGGAGGGAGGGAGGGGAGGTAATAAACAAAAGAGAGAAGTGGGGGTGAGAAGGAAAAGAGATATACAATGAGAGGAAGGTGGAGAGAGATTAAGTGATGGATATAGGGAGATAAAGAGAGAGAAAATAGAGCAAGAGAGAGCCAGAGAGCTAGAGAGAAAAACATAATAGAGATTGAGAGTCATAATGAAAAAGGGAAAGAGGGAGAAAGAGAGAGAGGGCAAGAGTAAAGAGAGAGAAAAGATAGCAAGAGAGAGAGAGAGAAAAACAAATTGGAGAGTAAGAGAAGTACTAAGAAACGGAGAGAGTAAGAAGGAGAGAGATAGAGGGCAACAATAAGAACGAGGGAGATTAGAGGGAGTAAGAGAGGTAGAGAGTGAAAGATTTAAAAGGGAGATAGAGGACCTGGAAGAGGAAAAGCTAGTGAATGAGATGCAGATTGGGAGAGACATTAAGAAACTGAATGTGTAAGGGAGATGGAGAGGGGGAGAGAGAGGAGAGAGATTGAGATAGAGAGAGTGGGAGGGTGTGAAGTGGGAGGAAGAGAGGGAGAGACAAAGGATAAGGGATAGTGAGAGGGATATAGAGAGAAGAGAAGTGAGAGAAGAGAGAGGGAATGAGAAAGAGCGATGGAGAAAATGAGAGGTAGGGAAAGAGATTGAGCGAGTGAGTGTAAGAGGAGAGAGATAAGGATAAAGGGAGAAAGAGAAGGGAGGAGGGAGTGAAAGAGGGAGGGTTTCAGTTAGGGAGAGAGAGTGAGAGAATGAGTGAAAAGCAGAGGAGAGAGGGAGATAGGGGAGAGAGAACGAGATAAAGAGATTGAGACGGAGTGTAGCGGAGGGAGAGAATGAGAGAGAAAATATGAGAGAGAGAGAGAGAGAGTGAAAGAAAGTGAGAGCGAGGGGAAGAAAAATAGAGAAAGGTGAAAGACAGAGAATAGTGAGCAAGAGAGAAAGAATGAGAGAGAGGGATGGAGAAAATAAGAGGGAGGAAGGGAGATTGAGTGAATGAGTGTAAGAAGAGAGAGAGAGGAGACAGATAAAAAGAAAGGGAGGAAGGAGGGAGTGAAAGAGGGAGGGAGTGAAAGAGGGAGTGAATGAGAAAGCGAGTGAAAGAGGGAGGGAGAGATGTGTGAGAGAAAATAAAAAATAATGAGATGAAGATAAGTGTGAGAGTGAGATGTGACGGAGGGAGAATAAGAGAGAGAGTGTGCGATTAAGGATATAAAGAGTGACTAAAGAGATATAAGAGAGAGTTATAGTTGAAAGAACAAGTAAGAGAGACAAAGAGGGGGCAAAATTGAGAAAGGAAACAACAACGGGTGATAAAATAGATAGTTAGAGAGAGAGTGAGAGAGTGAAGATAGGGTCTAAAGAGTGAGCGGGATGGAGAGTAAGGCAGAATAGGAGAGTGAAGAGAGACTCTGCAAAGATAAAACAAAAGAGATAGAGTGTGAGCTAGATGGCGATAGAAAGTGGGAGAGAGAATATAGAGTGTGAAAGAGATAAAGAGAGGGGAGTAGGAGTGAGAGTGAAGAGCAATAGAGAGAGTGGGCGAAGAGGGAGAAAGAGAAAAGAAGCAAGAGAGAATATAGATAGAGCAAGAGAGAGTTAGGGAGTGTGAGAGAGTGGGAGAGGAAGTGCAAGAGAGAAAGAGAGAGAGGCGAGTGAGAGAGCAAGACAGAGAAGGAGATAGTGGGAGGGATGGATGTAGTTGAGAGAAAGAGAGAGAGAGAGAGAGCGAGTTGGGGCCAGAAAGAAAAAGAGTGAGATGAATGGAGAGGAGAGAGCAACTATGAAAAGAGAACAAAAAGAGCATAAAATAGAAAAAAAAAGAATAGAGTGCAAGAATAAGAGCAAGGGATAGAGAGCGAGGGAGAGAGAATAATACAGATGGGGATACAGAGAGAAGAAAGGAAGATTCAGAAATGAAGAGAGAGGATGGAGTGCAAGAGAAAGAGCAAGATGGTAAGAGTGAGCAAGATAGAGATCGAGAAATGAGCTTTAAGAGGGTGAGAAAGAGAGAGATTTTGAAAGAAAGAGTGAGAAATGTATGAGTGTGTGTGAGAGCTAGTGAGAGACAGTGTGAGTGAGATGGAGAGAGTAGAGCGAGCTTCATAAGGGAGACCTATAAAGGGCAAGAATGAGGGTGTGAGAAGGATCGAAGAAGAGAGAAAGTGTGTGATAAAGAGAACAAGAGTGAGAGAATGAAAGAGATCTATAAAGAAAGAGGAAAAGAGAGTGAGAGAGAGAAGAGGATATGAGAGAGGGACAAGAGAGAAAGAAATATTAGGAGAGTGGGAAGGGAGAGAGAGTGTAGGGGAGGACGCAAATAAGAGAGTGATAGAGAGTAAAATAGAGAGATAGTTAGAGAGGGAGCAAAAGAGATTCATAGAGACAAAGGGAGAGAGTGAGAATAGAAGAAGGAAAAGAGAGAGATAGAAGTGAGACGGAGGGATGGAGAGATTTAAAGAGGGAACGAAGAAGGGAGGGAGAAAGAGGGAGAAACAGAGAAACAATGACAGAGAAAAGAGAGAGGGATTGGGAGAGACAAAAGTTCGAGAGAGAGTGTGTGTGAGGTATGTAGTTGGAGCAAGAGAGAGTTAGGGAGGAGTGAGAGTAGAGGGAGGGAGAGAGAAAGAGTGAGTGAAAGCAAGAGAGAATGAGAGGGAGAAGAGAGTGAGGGAGTAAGAGAGAGAGTGAAATTGTAGGAATTGAGGGAGCCATGAAGGGACAGAGAGACGAAAAGAGTGAGAAATAGAGAATGAATAGAGTGTGAGCTAAAAGAGAGCAAGAGAGAGGAAGCTAGAGAGATAAATAAGGAGGGAGGGAGGGTGGGGAAGTAATATACAAAAGAGAGAAGAGGGGGTGAGAACAAAAAGTGATATAGAATGAGAGGAAGGTAGAGAGAGATTGGGTGATTGATATAGGAGATAAAGAGAGAGAAAAGAGAGGAAGAGAGAGCAAGAGAGTAAGAGAGAGAAACATAATAGAGTGTAAGAGTCATAATGAGAAACGGAGAGTTTTCACTCTCTTTCTTCTTACTATGTCTCCCACTTTCTATACTATTAATTTTTCTCTCGCTCTCCCGATCTCTCTTGCTATCTTTTCTCTCTATTTACTTTGTTATCTCTCTCCTTCTCACTCTCTCCTTTTCTCACTATGTCTCTCACTCTCTATTATGTTTCTCTCTCTCACTCTCCCGGTGTCTCTTTATCTCTTTTTTCTCTTTTTACTCACACTTTATCTCCTTATATCCATCACTCTACCTTATCTCTTTCTCACACCCTCTTCAATCTTATTGTTTATTACTTCCCCTCCCTCCCTTCCTCTTTATGTAGCTCTCTATTCCCTGGCTTAGCTAACTCTCTATTCTTTCTCTATTTCTCTCTTGTTTTGTCTACCCTTCTTGATTCCCTTGGTCTCTTCAATTTTACTGTCACCTCTTCTCTCTCTATCTCTCCCTTGCTCTCTCCATTCTCTCTCCCCCTTCTCTCCCTCTCTCCCTCTGAAACTCTCTTTCTTGCTCCATCTATCACCATTTCTTGTTCCATTTCTCTTACTCTCTCATCTCCAACTCATTTTTCAGCTTCACTTTCACTCTTTCCCCCATCTCTATCTCTTTCACAGTCTCTATTCTCTTTTTCTCTTTCTATCGTTTTCTTGTTGTCACTCTCTATCTCTCTGATCTTCTCTCTTACTCTGCTCACTCTATCACTTCCTCTAACCCCCAAGTCTCTCTTTCACAATTTCTCTTACATCTCTCCCTTCCTCTCTCTTTCAGACTCTCTCTGCTTGCCCTCCTTAGTTTCCCTCTCTCTACAACTCTCTCTCCATATCTCTCTCTCATTCTCTCTCCATTCTCTTATTCTCCCTCCCTCTCTCCCTCTTAATTACACTCTCTATCTTACCTCACTCTCCTCTCGTTATATCTCTATCACTCTCTCTTCCTCGTTTGCTACTTTCCTCTCTCTTTCTCACTATTTGTTTGTTGAGCAAGAGAGACAATGAGAGGGGGAACAAGACAGAGAATGGGGAAAGGAAGAACAATAGAAAAAGAGGAGAGGCACAAAGAGGTCGGGAGAAAAATATATAAGGAAAGTAAATGAGAGCATGGGAGTAGATAGATATATCTATAGATATAGAGAAAGAAAGTGGGATTGAGAGAAGGAGAGGAGCATTGAAAAATTGAGAGAATGAGAAAGATTAAAATAGCTAGAAGAGATTAGAGAGAAAGTGAAGAAGGAGCGATAGAGATCAAGGAAGGGAGTTAAAGAAATTGAGATAAAAAGATGGAACATTGGAGATTGTATGGGGATGAGATAGTGGGAGGGAGAGGGAAGGAGGGTGAAATTGAAGAAAGAGAGAGTTAGAAAGGAAGAGAGTGCGTGAGAGAGAAATTGAGAAAAAGAGTTTGGAGAGAGAGTAAAAGTGAGTGTGAAATTGTAGATATAGGGACGAAACGAGAAGAGGATATAGACTAAGAGAGTGTGTGAGAGAGTGAACAGGTGAGAGGAAGAGATAGAGCTTGTGTGTGAAAGAAAGGGAAGGGAGAGAGGGATGAGGGTGTGAATGAGGGGGAGAGGAAGGAAGATAGAGAGAGAGGGAGAAGTGTAAGAGAATGTGAGAAATAGTGAGACAGGGGTGAGGGGGAGGGAGAGAATAGAGAGCGACAAGAAAGAGGGATAAGTGTAAGAGAAAAATGGTAATAGGAAATGAAGGAAATGGAGTAAATAGAGAGTGTTGAAGAAAGGGAGCTAAAGAGATTGAGAGAACTAGAGCGATAAAGGCAGCGAGAGGAAGAGTTAGCAAGAGAGAATGAAAAATGGAGAGAAAAAGGAAGGGAGAGAGAAAAGAGGAGAGAAGAGTGGGAGGGAAGGAGAGAAGAAATTGAATGAGAGAAAAAGAGAGTGATGGAAGGGTGGGTAGGAAAAGTCAGAGCATGAGAAGAGGTGAATCTCTCAAAGAGGGTTAGTGAGGACAGAGGAAGAAGACAAGAGAATGAGTGAGAGTAAGATCTAGAGATGGAAAGATTGAGAGTGATAGAGAGAGAGCTAGGGGAAGCAGAGGTAGACAGAGTGGAAGGGTGAGTGGGAGTGAGAGAATGTATGAAAAAGAGAGGGGAGAGAGAGAAAGAGCAAGACATAAAGATGGAAGGAGGTAAGTGAGAGAGGGAGGGAGAGAGTTGGGGATATATGGAGAGAAAGGGTGAAAGAATGAGGGAGAAGAGAGATAATAAAAAAACAAATTAGGAGAGAGCAAAAGAATAGGGAATGGATAAGATAGAGTGAGAGTGATATAGAGATGACGAGAGCAACTAGGAGAGAAAGAGCCAGAGAGGAAATAGGAGGAAGAATGCGAGTGAGAATAAAGGAAGAGAGAATAATAGAATAGAGGGAAATAAAGATAGAGAATAAGTAGTGTAAAATAAAGAGAGATAGGGAGCGAGAGAGATTGAAGAGAGAGGGAATGAGAGAGGAAGAGAGATGGAGAGAGAAATAGAGAGAAATAGAAAATAATCCTACTCTTTCACTCTTGCTCTTTATAACTCTCTTCTTCTCTCTTGCACTCTCTCTCATTATAACTCTCTCACTCCCTCTCTCTTGCACATCCTTCCTTTAACCTCACTTTTCTCTCTATTTTTGTCTCTTTTTCTTTCTTCCTTTGTTCCTTTATTTAGTTTAAATCTCATTTTTACTCTCTCCCTTTCTCTTTCTCCCTTGCTCTCCCACTCTCTCATACTTTATGTTAATATATTCTCCTCTCCTCTTACTCTTTCTCTCCATCTATCCCCACTCTATCTTGATCTCCCTCTCTCACTCTCTCTCCCCACATCTTGCTCTCATTCTCTCACTCTCTCTCTCACATCTCTTCCCCTTCCCTTGCCTTTCTCACTTTCTCTCTTGCTCTACCTTTTTCTCTTGTTCTCTCTTCCCTCACCTCTCTTCTCTTTCAATTTCCCTACTATTCACTATTTATTCTCTTGCAATTTCTTCTACAATTCTTTATTCCATTACTCTCAGTTGTACACACACTCTTCCTCTTCCTCTTGTTCTGTCTCCCACTCTTTCTCTCCCAGTCGTTCACTTCATCTCTATATAACTCTCACTCATAACCTGCCCCTCTATCTTTCTCATTCCCTATTCTTTCTCTCTCCTAATCTGTCTTTTATTTTTCTCTCTTCTCTCTCATTCCTTTCACCCTTTTTCTCCATATGTCCCAAACTCTCTCTTTGCTTCTCTCACTTTCCTCCTTCCCTCTTTATGTCTCCCACATTGTCTCTATCTCCCCTCTCTCTTTCACATACTCTTCCACATACTCTTCCACTTTTTCCCTCTACCTCTGCATCCACCTTGCTCTCTATCTCTCATTGTCTCTCTCACTCATTTTCTTGCTCTCCATCTCTCTGTCCCTCTCACTAACCCTCTCTTTACACTAAGAGAGAAGAGAGAGGTATTGAGAAAGACAAAAATTAGAGCGAGAGTGTGTGTGAGAGAATGATAGATAGAGCAAGAGGGAGAGTTAGGGAGGGTGGGAGAGAGAAAGTGTGAGAGATAACAAGAGAGAACGAGTAAATGGTGAGGAGTAAGAGTGAGAGTTAAATTGAAGAGATTGAGGGAGCCAAGAAGGGGAGAGAGATAAAAAGAGAGAGAATTAGAAGAGGGAGCCGGAGAGAGAAATAAGGAGGGAGGGAGGGAGGGAGGGAGGGAGGGAGGGGAAGTATTAATCAAAAACGAGAGATGAGGGGGTGAGAAGGAAAAAAAGATATAGAATGAGAGAAAGTTAAAGAGAGATTGAGTGATGGATATAGGGAGATAAAGAGAGAGAAAAGTGAGGAAGAGAGAGCAAGAGAGTGAGAGAGATAAACATAATAGAGAGTGAGAGACATAATAAGAAAAGGAGAGAGGGAGAAAGAGAGGGATATAGGGCTAGTGTAAAGAGAGGGAAAAGATAGCAAGAGAGCAAAAGAGAAAAATACTAAGAAAGGGGGAGAATGAGAAAGAGAGAGATAGAGGGCAAGAGTAAGGAAGAGAGTGAGAAAGGGGCATATAGAGGGAGTAAGAGAGGGAGCGAGTGAAAGATTTAAAAGGGAGAGAGAGGAAGCGAGGGAGGAATAGTTAGTGAGCAAGATGGAGAAAAGGAGAGACATTAAGAGACTAAAAGAGCAAGGGAAATGGAGAGGGAGAGAGAGAGATTGAGATAGAGAGAGTGGGAGGTGAGAAGTGGGAGGAAAAAGGGAGAGAGAAAGGATGAGGGAGAGTGAGAGGGAATAGAGAGAAGAGAAAGTGAGAGAAGAGAGAGGGAATGAGAGAGAGCAATGGAGAAAATGAGAGGGAGGGAGGAACAATGAGTGAGTGTAAGAGGAGAGTGATAGGGACAATGGGAGAAATAGAGGGAAGGAGGGAGTGAAAGAGGGAATGAGAGAGAGTAAGTAAATGAGTGAAAAGAAGATAATAAGAGAAGGAGAGAGGAAGATAGAAGCGAGAGTTGGTGAAAGAGGGAGAGAGAATGAGATAGATAGAGAGGGAGGGTAACGAAGGGAGAGAATGAGAAAGATAGGATATGAGGGAGAGAAAGAGAAAATTAGAGAAAGGTAAATGCGAGAAAAGAGAGAGCAAGTGAAAGGGAATGAGAAAGAACGATGGAGAAAATAAGAGGGAGGGAGGGAGATTGAATGAGTGAGAGCAAGAGGGGAGGGAGAGAGGAGAGAGATAGAAAGAAGGTAGAAAGAGTCGGAAGGAGGGTGTGAAAGGAGAGACAAAGGATGAGAGAGGATGTGTGAGAATAATAAATAATGAGATGAAGATAAGTGGTGGTAGTGAGATGTGAGAGCGATTCATTGAGAGGGATGGAAAGAGAATAAGAGAGAGAATAGGGGATATAGGAGAGAAAAAGTGACTAAAGAGAAAGAAGAGAGGGTTATAGTTGAAAGACCAAGAGAGAGACAAAGAGAGGGAATAAGTGAGAAAAGAAACAAAAAAGAGCGATAAAATAGACATTTAGAGAGAGAGAGAGAGAACAAGATATGGAGTGAAGATAGGGATTGAAGAGAGAGTGGGAGGGAGAGAGGGAGAGAGAGTAAGACAGAAATAGAGATTGAAGAGAGACAAAACAAAAGAGAGTGTGAGTGTGAGCGAGATAGCGATAGAAAGTGGAAGAGATAATATAGGTGTGAAGAGATGAAGAGAGGGAGTAGGAGTGAGAGTGAAAAGTAAGACGGAGAGTGGGTGAAGAGAGAAAAAGAGAAAAGGAGCAAGAGAGTGATAAATGGAGCAAGAGAGAGTTAGGAAGGGAGTGTGAGAGTGGGACGGAGAGTGCAAGAGAGAAAGAGAGAGAGAGAAGTGAGCAAAGGAGTAAGTGACAGAAGGAGATAGTGGGAGGGATGGAAGCAATAGAGAGAGAGTGGGGGATAGAGGGAGAGAAAGAGTGAGCTGAAAGAGAGAAGAGAGCAATACTGAAGAGAGCAAACAAGAACATAAGTCAAAAAGAGAATACAATGCAAGAAAGAGAGCAAGGGATAGAGAGCGAAGGAGAGAGAAAAATTGAGATTGGGATAGAGAGAGAAGAAAGGAAGATGCAACAATGGAGAGAGATGATAGAGTGCGAGAGGAGCAAGATGGTAAGAGTGAGTGAGATAGAGATCGAGAAATGAAGCTTAAGAGGTGGGAAGGGAAGAAGAGATTGAGAGAGGGAGAGAGGGAGAGTGTGAGAAGTGTAATAGTGTGTGTGATAGCTCGAGAGAGAGATTGTGAGTGAGATGGAGAGAGTAGGTTGAGACCTATAGAGGGCAAGAATGAGGAAATGAGAAAGATAGAAGGGGAAAGAGTGATAAGAAAACGAGAGTGATAGAATGAAAGAGATCTATAAAGAAAGAGGAAAAGAGGTGAGATAGGGACAAGAGAGAAAAAGAGAATAGGTGAGAAGGAATGAGAAAGAGGGACAAGAGAGAAAAAGAGATATTAGGAGAGTGGGAAGGAAGAGAGAGCTTGGGGGGAGATAGAGAAGAGAGAGATAGAGAGCTAAAGAGTGAGAGAGAGTGAGCGAGGGAGCAACAGAGATATACAGGGATAGAGGGAGAGAGAGTGAGAATAATAGAAAGGAAAAGAGAGTGAGAGATAGGGTGAGACAGAGGTTGGAGAGAGCTAAAGAGGGATAGAGGAAGGAAGAGAGAAAGAGTTAGACATTTAGAAACAATGAGAGAGAGAAGTGAGAGGTATTGGGAGAGAGAAAAGTTGGAGGGTGTGTGTGTGAGGGAATAATAAAGCAAGAGAGAGTTAGGGAGAAAGTGAGGGAGAGAGGGAGGGAGAGAGAAAGAGTGAGTGATAGCAAGAGAGAAAGAGAGAGAGAAGAGAGTGAGGGAGAGTGAGAGTGAAATTGAAGAGATTGAGGGAGTAAGGAAGAGATAGAGAGACAAAAATAAAGGGAAATAGAGAAAGAATAGCTAGTGAGGCAAAAGAGGGCAAGAAAGAGGGAGCTCGAGAGAGAAATAAGGAGGGAGGGAGGGAAGTAATATACAAAAAGAGAGAAGAGGGGGTGAGAAGGAAAAGAGATATAGAATGAAAGGAAGGTAGAGAGATATTGATTGATGAATATAAGGAGAAATGATAAGGGAGACTGAGAGGGAAATAGAGAAGAGAGAGTGATAGAAGAGAGAGGGAATGAGAGAGAACAATGAAGAAAATTTTTGTTAGGGATAGAGATTGAGTGAGAGTACAAGAGGAGAGAGGTAGGGACAAAGGGAGAAATAGAGGGAAGGAGGGTACGAAAGAGGGAGGGATTCAGATTTGGAGGGAGAGTAAGAAAATGATTTAGAATGGGAGAATGAGAGAGGAGATAGAGAGTGAGAGAAGGAGAAAGAGGGAGAGAGAATGAGATAGAGATAGTGAGAGGGAGGGTACTGGAGGGAGAGAATGAATGAAATTTGAGGGAGAGCGAGAGAAAGGAGAGCACGAAAAATAGAGAAAGGCGAAATGAGAGAAGAGAGAGCAAGACAGAGGAGTTAAGAGAGAGTGACGAAGGAAATAGGAGGCAGTGAGGGAGATTGAGTGAGTGAGTGCAAGAGAAGAAATGGAGAAAGAGTCTAGGAGAGGGAGTGAATGAGGGAGAGACAAAAGAGGAGAGATGTGTGAGAGAAAACAATAATTAATGAGATGAAGATAAGGGGTGAGAGTGAGATGTAAGAGCAATTGAGAGAGAGAGAGACACGGGGGGAGAATAAGAGGGAGAGTGGTTGATAGAGGAGAGAAAGAGTGAGTTAACAGAGAGAAGAGAGTGTTATAGATGAAAGGACAAGAATGAGAAATAGAGAGGGGGCAAAAATGAGAAAGGAAACAACATAGAGAGATAAAATAGACAGCGATAGAGAGAGAATGAGTGGGAGTGAAGATAGGGATTGAAGAATGAGAGAGTGGGAGAGAGGGTAAGGCAGAAATAGAGAGTGAAGAGAGAGTCAGGGAAGATAGAACAAAAGAGATAGAAAGTGTGAGCGAGATACAAATAGAAAGTGGGAGAGAGAATATAGAGTGTGAAAGAGTTGAAGAGAACGAGTAGGAGTGAGAGTGAAGAGGAAGAGAGGGAGTGGGTGAAGAGAGAGAAAAATAAAAGGAGCAAGAGAGAGAATGATAGATGGAGCAAGAGAGAATTAGGGAAGGAGAGTGAGAGAGTGGGAGAGAGAAAGAGAGAGAGAGAGAAGTGAGTGAGGGAGTAAGAGAGATAAGGAGATAATGGGAGGGATGGAAGCAAAAGAGAGGGAGTAAGAGATAGTGAGGATAGAAAGAGTGAGATGAAAGAGGGAAGAGAGAGCAAATTAGAGTACAAGAAATGGAGCAAGAGATAGATAGTGAGGGAGAGAGAATAATAGAAATCGGGAGAGAGAGAAGAAACAAAGATGTAGCAATGAAGAGAGAGGATGGAGTGGGAGAGAAAGAGGAAGATGGTAAGAGTGAGAGAGATAGAGATCAAGAAATACAGCTTAAGAGGGTGATAAAGAGAGAGGTTAAGAGAGAGAGATGACAAGTCTATGAGTGTGTGTGAGAGCTTGAGAGAGCGTGCGAGTGAGATAGAGAGAGAAGGGCGAGTTACATAAGGGAGACCTATAGAGGGCAAGAATGAGGGAGTGAGAATGATAGAGAGAGAGAGTGATAAAGAGAAGAGAGTGGGAGATTGAAAGAAATCTATAGTAAAAGAGGAAAGAGAGAGAGAGAGAGAGAAGAGAATATAATAGAGGGAATGAGAGAGAGGGACAAGAGAGAAAATGAACTATTAAAAGAGTGGGAAGGGAGATAGAGTGTGAGGGAAGAAGACTGAGAAGAGAGAGATAGAGAGCTAGAGAATGAGAGCGACAGTGAGCGAGAGATCATTAGAGATATATAGGGATAGAGGGAGAGAGAGAACAAGAGAAAGAAAAGAGAGTGAGGGATACGGGTGAGACAGCGAGGGGAGAGAGTTAAGAGGGAAGGAGGAAAGGAGAGAGGAAGAGGAAGAAAGTGAGAACAATGAGAGAGAAGAGAGAGAAATTAAGAGAGACGAAAGTTGGAGAGAGAGTCTGTGTAACGTAAGAGAGGGAGAGAGAAGGGAGCAAGAGGGAGAGATTTAGGGAGGGAGAGAGGGGGAAGAGGGAGGGAGAGAGAAATAGAGGAAGATTAGTAAGAGTGAGAGTGAAAGAAAGAGAGAGAGAGAGAAGTGAGTGACTAGTAAGAGTGAGAGTGAAATAAAGAGATTGAGGGAGCTAGGATGGGAGAGAGAGACTAAGAGAGAGAAATTGAGGAAGATTAGAGATTGTGGTAAAAGAGGGCCAAAGAGAGGGAGCTACACAGAAATAAAGAGGGAGGGATGGAGGGAGGGGAACTAATAAACAAAAAGAGAGAAGAGGGGTGAGAAGGAAAAGAGATAATGAGAGGAAGGTAGAGAGAGTGAGGGAATCTAAGAGTAAAGACAGATAGAGAGCAACGAAAGAGAGTGTAAGAGAGAGAGAGAGAGAAAATAATTGCGAATGTCATAGAAAGAGAAGAGAGAAAAATGGAGCAAGGGAGGGAGAGGAGAGAGTTAGAGAAAAACATGATGCTAAGAGAGAGTAAGAAGACAGCAAGAAATGGAGCAAAAGAGGGTGAGAGGGAGAATGATTGATAGAGAGTAAGAGGGTGTATGAGTGTGAGTTGGAGAGAGAAGAGTGAGCTACATAAGGGAGAGCTAGAGAGGGCAAGAGTCTCTTTCACTCTCACTCTGTTTCTCTCTCTCAGACACACTATCTCTCTCACTCTATGATACTCTTCCAGTTCGACCTCCTCTGTACCCTCGATCCCTCTTTTTCACTCTTTATAAATTCCCTCACTCTCTCTTTTCTCTCACTCTCTCTTCCTCTCTCTCCTACCTCTTTCTCTCCTTTTTTCACTCTATGCCTCTCTCGTCCTTTTCTTTATTTATGCCTTATCACTTTTTATTTCTCTTTATCTCTCTCCCTCTCTCTTTCTATCTCACACACACACTCTCTCTTGCTCTCTTTTAACACTCTCTCTTATCTTTTTATTCACTCTTTCTCTTCAACAGTAGCTCAGTCTCTTCCTCCCTTCTTCTCTCCATCTCTCTATCGCCTTCCTTCACTCTATATCTCCCTCTCGCTTTCTATCTCTCTCCATACCTCCCCTCTCTCTACCTCTCACCCCTTATCTTTTGCTCTATCTTCACTGAGTCTCTCTTTTCTCTCTTTTTTTGTCTCACTCTCACTCCCTTTCTCCCCTAACTCTCTCTTCAATCCCTAAAACTTTGTCCATCTATCTCTCTGTTTTTAGTTCACTCTCTTTCTTGCACTCACTCTCACTCTATATTACATATCTCTTTATTTTTTTCTTGCTCTCACTTGCCCTCAATATCCTCTCTATTGCTCTTACTTCTATCATCCTCTCTTATCTCTATTTACTCACTCTTTCTCTCCCTCTATCCCTCACACTCTCACTTACTGTCCCATCATCCCTCTCTCTCTCAATTGCTCTCACATCTTGCTCTCGCCCCTTATCTCCATCTCATTATCTCTTATTTTCTCTAAAAAATCTCTCTCTCCTATTTTGTCTCACCTTTTTCTCCCTCCTTCTCCTATCCTCCATCTCATTATTTCTTACCTCTTTCTCCTTTCTCTCTTTCTCTCTCCTCTCTCTCCTCTTGTACACACTCGCTCAATCTCACTCCCTCTCATTTTCCCCATCGCCCTCCCATTCCCTCTCCCTTGCTCTCTCTTATCCACCTTCTCTTCTCTCTATTTCTCTCTCATCTCCTCCCATTCTTTCTCTCTCCCTCTCTCATCCTTTCTATCTACCACTCTCTCTATCTCAATCTCTCACCCTCTTCATCTCCCTCTCTCCATCTCCCTTTCTCACTTAATCTCTTAATCTCACTCCTTATCTTATCTTGCACACTATCTTTTCCTCTCTTAATTCCGCTCTCTCCCTCTTAAAATTTTCAAGCTCTCTCCTTCTCTCACTCCCTCTCTCTCATCAATCTCTGCTCTCTCCCTCCTCTTTCTCCACTTTTCTCACACTCTCCCTCACTCTTGCCCTCTATCTCTCTCTTTCTCACTCTCTCGATTTCTTACTATGTCTCTTACTCTCTGTTTTGTTTCTCTCATTCTCACTCTGATGATATTTCTTGCTATCTTTTTCTCTCTATACTCTTGTCACTCTCACTTTCTATTATGTTTCTCTCTCTCGTTCTCTTGCTCTCTCTTCATCACTTTTCTCTCATTATCTTCCTATATCTATCACTCAATCTCTTTCTACCTTCCTCTCATTCTCTATTTCTTTTCTTTCTCATCTCGTATTCTCTCTTATTATTTATCACTACCCCTCTTTCCATCCTTTACCTCACTATTCTTTCTATTTTTCTCTCTTTTTTTCTCTCTCTCCCTTGCTAGCTCCTTCACACTCTTACTCCTTTACTCTCTCTTTTGCTATCTCTCACCCCTTCTCTGTCCCTCTCTCTTTAACACACACTTTCTAGCTCTCTCTCATCTTCTTGTTCCACCCTTTCTCTTCAATTTTACTTTTACTCTTACTCTCTCTCCCTCTCCAATCTCTTTTTCTCTAGATTTGTTTCCAGCGCTCTCTCTTCCCTTCTAACTCTTTCTCTTCAATTTCACTCTCCTTCCCTCTCCCTCCCTCTATCTCATCGCCATATATTCTCCCATGTTCTATCTCTCTATCTCAATCTTTTTAGTTCCCTTCCTTGATCTCTACTGCTCACTGTTTGCTAGCTCTCCAATTTGTTCCCACTCTCGTTGTCTTTATCACACACTCTCTCTCTGCCACTATCATTCTCACTACCCTATTCTTGTCCTCTTAAGGTCTAGTGAGAAAGAGAGAGGGAATGAGGGACTATAAGTGAGAGTGAAATTAAAGAGAGAGGAAAAGGGAGCAAGAAAGTTAGAGTGTAATAGATAAATAGAGACAAAAGAGAGTGAGAGAAGAGAGAGTGTGAGAGAGGGAAATAGTGAGCGAGCAATAGAGGGAGCAAGAGAGAAGGAGAAAAGGAGAGCTGAAGAAAGAGAGGGATGACGAGAGTTAAAAGAGGCAGAAAGAGAGAGAGGTATTGAGGGAAAAAGAGAGCATCAAAAGAGAGACGGAAGAGAGAGTGAGAAAAAGATAAAAAGAGGTGGAATAGAGAAGGAGAGTGAGAGTGACAGGGAGAGGGAGAGTGAGAAAGAGAGACAGAAGGAGGTGGTGAGAGGGTTTAAAGAGAGAGTGGGAAAAAGAAAGCAAGAGAGAGTGAAAGGGAGAGAGTGAGAAAAGAGACTGAGGGAAGATTGAGTAAGAGTACGTGAGGGGGAAAAGTGAGGGAAAATGGACGAATGTTGAGAGAGAGAATGAGCAAGTGAGAGGGAGATAGAGAGAGAAAGGGAGGGAAAAGAGAAGGGAGAGACTGGGACAAAGCAAGAGAGAGAGGGAGAGTGTGTGTGTGAGGTAAAGGTTCATTCTCTCACCCTCTATCTCAATCTTCGAGCTCCCTTTCTTGATCTCTATCGCTCTTTCTTCTCTCGTTTTCTAGTTTTTTCTCACTGCTTTAATTCTCACTCTCTCCAATTTTTTATGCTCCTCTCTCTCTCTCTATCCCTCTCTTTCTCCATATTTATTGCTACATCTATCTAATCTCATTCTCTGTTACATTCCTCATAATTTCTCTTCCTGCCACTTTGTGCCTCTCCTTTTTTTCTCTATCATTCTTCTTTTTCCCTTGTCTTTCTCATTCCCCCTATGATTGTCGCTCTTGCTCCTTTTATTTTTCTCTCCTTCCTTACTTTTTATTCTTTCTCTCTTTTTTTGCTCCCTCTGTCTATTCAATCTCCTTCTCACTTTTACTCCCCCCTCTCTCTCTTTCTCACTCTCTATTCTCGCTCTACTCTTTCTTTTGTTGACCGTCCTTCTCTCTCTCCTCTCATCTCTCCTATTCTATCCCCTTCTCTTTTTATCTGTCTCCCTCTCCTCTCTCACTTTTCCTCCTATCTCACTTAAATGGTCTCTCCTTCTCTCCCTCTATCCCTCCCACGCACTTCCCCTCAACCTTTCCATCTCTCTCTCATTTATTCTCCTCTTCACCCTCCCTCTCTCCCTCTCACTCCCTCTTTCTCCATATTCCCCACTATATTCTCTCTCTATTTCTCTCTCACTCTCTCTCCCTTCCTCACTCCCTCTCACTTAAATCTCTTCCACTCCCTCACTCTTTCTCACTCATTGATGTATATATCTTACTTTACTATATTGGACTCTCCTCTGCTCTTTTTTCACCCACCATCCCTCACAAACTTTCTCTTTTGCTCCCTCCCTGCTTTCTTTCGCTCCCCCTCACAACCTCTCTCATTCCTCAATATCTCTTCCCTCTCCCTTTCTCTCATCCTCTCTATTAAATTTTGCTCTTACTCTTTCTCACCCTCTTTTCTTTGTCTGTCTCTCTCTCTCTCCACCCCTCACTCTACCTCTCTATCTGCATCTCCCTCTTTCTCTCACTCTCTTCTCACCTAATTTCTCTCACGCTCTCTCCTTCTATCGCTCCCTCCCCCTCTTCAACTTAGCTCACTCCATCCTTTTCTCTTTCTCACTCTTTGTCATCTCTCTTTATTACTCTCTGTACTGCACTCCCTGTTATCTCACTATATCTCTTCGTCCCTCCTCCCACTCTCTCTCTTCTCTCCCCCTCCCTCCCTCTCTCACTCTTTATCATTCATTCTTTTGCTCTCATCTCCCCCATTTTCGCTCACTCTCACTTGCTCTATCTTCCAACACTCTCTATTTCTCTCTCACACTCTCTCATACATTCTCCCTCTGTTGGTCCCCTCTCTCTCTTCAATCATTCTCACAGCCTTCCTCTATCTCTCTATTTATTTCTTTTTATGACTTAGGCTCTCTCTCACACTCTCAATTATATTTCTCTTTCTCTATGTCTTACGCTCTCTTGTGTTATCCATTATTCTCTCTTTCTCTCACTCACTCTCGCTCTCCCTCACTCCCACTCTCTCCCCCACTCTTTCTCTTCCTCTATCCCCCACACACTCTCTATCTCTATTTCTTCAATCCCTCCCATAGTCTCTTTCTCTCTCTTCTCTCCCTCCCTCGCTTCCTCCCTTACTTCCTCCCTCCCTCTCCTTGCCCATCTCTTTCACTATCTCCTCTCCATCTCTCTCTCTTCCTCTCTGTCTCTCTCGCCATTATTCTATTCTCTCTAACTCCTTACTTATCACTCTATTTTACTGAATCTTCCCTCAGCCTATCTTCTCTCCCTATTTCCTTTTCGCTCTGTATCACTTTCTCTCTACTGCTCTCTAATTAATTCATCTCACTCCCTCTCTTTATCTCTCTTTCTCACTCACTCCATCCTTCTCTTTCACACCCTCAATTCCATCTCTCTTTGAAGTCACAAATACAGAATAAAATTGAAGAGAGAGAAAAGGAGAGGGTGAGTAAGAGAGAGAAAGAGAGGGAGTGAGCGAGAGGAAAGGAGAAAATGAGAGGGATGGAGAGAGAGTGGTTGAGTGAGTGAAAGAAGAGAGAGTGGTTGAGTGAGTGAAAGAAGAGAGAGTGTGGAGAGAGAGGAAAGAGAGGAAAGAGAGAAGAGAGGGAGGGAGAGATTGACAGAGGGAGGGACTGAGGGGGAAGAGATAAGTGTGGTAGTAATAAGAAGGAGATGAGGGGAGGGAGAGAGAGAGAGAGAAATGAGAGAGCAATTGACAAAGAGAGGGAAGGAAGGAGCTCGAGAGAGAGGGTGAGGGATGGAGGGACAGAGAAAGTGAGTATAGAGAGGAAAGGGAGAGTGATGTTAAGTAGAGCTAGAGATAGATAGAGAGAACAAGAGAAAGCAAGCAAGCGATAAAGAGAGATGAAATGGATAGATAGACAGAGAGTAAGAGAGGGAGTGAATTAGAAATGGATAGATAGAGACGACTTGAAGTGAGAGTGGGAGGGAGGGAGGAGAGTGAGATAGAAGAGGGAATTAACAAAGATCGAGCAATATATAGTGAATGACAGGTAGAGAGAGGAAGATGTAGAGGGAGATATGCAGAGATAGGGAGGGTGAGAGGGAGGTGGAGAGTGTGAAGTAATGAAAGAGGTAGAGAATGAGGGTAGCTTGGAGAGAAAAAGTAGGTTAGGAAGAGTGATAAAAGAGAGATTAATAGAGAGTGTGTATGATAGAGACGACTCTAACTCCTACTCCCTCTCTTCATCTCTTCACACATATTATCTCTTCCACTTTCTATCGCTAGCTCGCTCACACTCTCTATCTCTTTTGTTCTATCTCTCTTAACTCTCTATGTCTACCTTACTCTCTCTCCCTCTCTCAGTCCCACTCTCTTCAATCCCTATCTTCACACCATCTCTTGCTCTCTCTCTCTCTCTCAATGTCTATTTTATCACTCCTTGTTGTTTCTTTTCTCACTTATTCCCCCTCTTTGTCTCTCTATTGTTCTTTCAACTATAACCCTCTCTTCTCTCTCTTTAGTCAATCTTTCTCTCCTCTATCCCCTGTTCTCTCTCTTATTCTCTTTCCATCCATCTCACTCAATCGCTCTCACATCTCACTCTCACCACTTATCTTCATCTCATTATTAATTATTCTCACGAATCCTCTCACCTCTTTTGTCTCTCCTTCTTTCACTCTCTCCTTCTGATGCTTTCTCCCTTTCTTTTTATCTCTCTCCTCTTGCCCTCACTCATCTCCCTCCCTCCCTCCTATTTTCTCCATCGCTCTCTCTCTTTCCCTTTCTTTTGCTCTCTCTTCTCTCGAATTTACCTTTCTCTATTTTGTCTCTCACTGTCTTTCATATCCATTCTTTCTCATTCTCTCCGTCGACCATTTCTCTCCAGATACCCCATTCTCTCATTCCCTCTCTCACATTCCTCCTTCCATTTTTCCCTTCTTACTCTGTCCCCTCTCTCTCTTTAACACACTCTCTCAATCTCTCCCTTCCATTCCCTCCCTCTACGTCTTCATCTCCCTCATTCTCCTCTCTCTAAATCTCTCTCTTACATTATATATATTACACAGTCTCTTGCTCTCCTTCCTCCGTCTCTCTCACTAACCCACCCTCTCTTGCTCTATATTTTCTCACTATCTTTACTCTATTCATCTCTCGCAATCTCTCTCTCTCTGTCTTAATCTTTCACTCAATCTCTCTCACTCCCTCTCGCTATCTCTCTCTTTTTCACTATTTACCTCTATCTCTCACTCTCTATTATAACTTTCTTTCTTGCTCTCTTGCTCTTCTCTCCCTTGGTCTCTCTTCTATTACTCTCTCTTCTTTCTTTGCTCAATCATTCTCTCCCCTAGCCCTCACAAACACACTATCTCTCGCTCTCCAACTTTTTTCTATCTCAATTCTTCTCTCTTCTGTCTCTCATTAGTTCTCACTTTCTCTCACACTCCCTCTCTACCTCTCTCTGTCTCCCTTTTCTCTCTCTCTTCATTACTCTTGTTCTCACTCTATCCCTCTCTATGTCTATATCATTCTTACTCCCTCCCTACTCTCGCTTTCATTCTCTCTATATTGCTCTCCCTCCCTCCCTCCCTCCCTCCCTCACATTTGTTTGTTTCCACCCTGTTAATATCTTTGTCCCTCCTGTCCCTCTATCTCTACTTTCTTATAACCTCTTCTCTGTCTCACATTCTTTTCATCTTTCTTTCTAGATCTATTTCACTCTCTCACACTTATACTCTATGTCGGTCTCACTATCTCTCATTTCTTTCTCACTCCCATAATCTTGCTCTTTTTAGGTCTCTTTTATGTAGGTCACTTTTCTCTCTCCATCTTACACACTCATACACTCTCTGACTCTCTCTCAAAATCTCTCCCTCTCACCCTTCTTAGTTCAATTTCTTGCTCTCTATATCACTCCCTATTACAATTTTTTTCTCTCACTCTCTCCTCTCCCTCCCTCACTCCATTTTTCTCTCTTCTCTCTCTATCCCCTTCTATATTAATTTCTCTTACTCTCTATTCTCTACCTCTATCTATACTGTGTTTAACGGTCTCCTTTGTTTCCTTCTCTTCTCTCTTTTCTCTTACTTTTCCCTCACTCTATCCCCCAGTCTCTCACCTCTCTCTTGCTTCCATCCCTCCCTCTTTTATTCTTTCCCTTCTCTCCCTCCTTTTATCCATCTCCGTCCCTTCTCTCTCTCAACATGCTCCCATTCACCCTCACTTTTTACCCCTCACTTACTCTTACTCAATCTTTCCTCATCTGTCTTCTCTTTCTCTTTCACTTTCACTCTCTCTTTCATTGTCTTTCCTGCTCTGTCTTTAAACCCTCTCACTGCCTCTTATCTGTCCTTCTCACTCACTCTCTCCCTCTCTCTCACTCTTTATTCCACCTCTTTTTATCTCTCACTTCCTCTCTCTTCCCTCCCTCTTTTGACGCTCCCTTTCCCTCACTGCCTCTCTCTCACACGCCCTCTCTCTTTCACTCCCTTCATCATTATCTTTCTCATGCTCTCCGTATATCCCTCTCTATTACTTCCTCTCTCACTCGCTCACTCTGTCCTTCTCTCATTCTCTCTCTTCCCTCATTGTCTCTTCATTTTTTTATCTTTCACACTCTCCCTTTCTTTCCTATATTTTTATCTTCCTCTCTCTCTCTTAGTTTCACTCTCACTTTTACTCTCTCTCTCTGTCTCTCTTTCTCGCTCCATGTTCACCCTTTCTCACTTAGTCTATCTTCATTTGCTCGCTCTTCTCTCTCTCCTCTCAATCCTTCTCTCCCTCTCTCCCCCACTTTCTTGCTTCCGTCCCTCCCTCCCGCTCTCTCTCTCACTCTCTCTTTCTCTCTCTTTCTTCCTTCCTCTCAATCTTTCTCATCACTCTCTCTTCTCTCTCACCCTATCTTCCTCTCTCACTCTCACTCTATTCAATCTCTCTCAATCCCTCCCACTATCTCTCTCTTTCTAACACTCTCCCCCCTTTTCACTTTTTCCTCTATTTATGCTTTATTTTTCTTACTCAATTTATCTCTCTTTCTCTTTCACACATACACATTCATGCTCTCTCTTATCACTTTACTCACTATCTCTCACTCTCCTCCTCCCTCCCTCTCTCCTTCTTTTATTAATTCAGTCTCCTCCTCCCTCCCTCATTCTTACTACTCTCTCCCTCTCTTTCACACACTCTCTCTTGCTAGTTCTAACTATCTCTTCTATTGCTACCTATTCCCTCGTCTTCTCACTCTTTCTTCTCCTCTATCCCCCACACACTCTCTCTCTTGCATCCCGCCCCCTTTTCCCTCTCAATTACTCACCCTCCCTCCCTTCCTCCTCTCTCTCCCTCTCATCCCCTTCATCTCCCTCTCTCACTTGCCCGCTCAATATCTCTTTCCCTATCTCTCTCACCCATTCTCATATTCTCTCCCTCTTTTCCTCTACTTCAATATCTCTAAATCTATCTTCCTCACCTCTCTCCTTATTTCTCTTTCCATTTCTCTTCCTCTCTCATTCCCTCTCTCCTTCTCTCTAATTCCCTCTCTCTTCAATCTCCCTCACTCCCTCCCTCTGTCTATATTTCACTATTTAATCTATCTTTGTTTCTCTCTCTTTTATTGTTCTCTCATCCATTACTCTCACTCACACACAAACACACTCTATCTCTCTTCCTTCTATTCCCTCACTCACTCTCTCTCCTAGTCCATCTATTCATCTTCCTATCACTCTCACAATAAACATGTCCCCCTGCCCTTCTCATTCTCTATTCTTTTCTCTCACGTAATCTATCTTTTATTTGTTTCACTTCTCTCTCATTCTCTTCACCCTTTCCCTCCATATATCCCCAACTCTCTCCCTCCTCTCTCAATTTCCTCATTCCCTCTTTATGTCAGCCACTTTCTCTCCCTCCCCCATCCCTCTTTCACACACTTTCTCACTCTCTCCCTTTATCTCTACATCCCCCTCACTCTTTCTCTCTCAATCTCTCTCTGTCGATCTCTCTCTCTCACTCATTCTCTTGCTCTCCTTCCCTTTAACCCTCTTACTAACCCTCTCTTGTTCTATTTTTTGTCAGTCTCTGTTCGCTCTATTTCTGTCTCTCAATTTCTCTCTATATCAATATTTCACTCTTTAATCTCTCTCACTCCCTCTCTCTATCTCTCACTTTCTCATTTCTTCCCTATCCCTCACACAAACTCTATCTCTCGCTCTCCAACTTTTATCTTTCTCGATCCTTCTCTCTTCTCTCCTCATTATTTCTCTCTTTCTCACAAACTTCTCTCTCCCTCCCTCTCTGTCACCCATATCTCTCACTCTCTTTTTTTACTTATGTTCCCACTTTATCCCTCTCTATCTATATTTCACTTTGCTCCCTCCCTTACTCCCTCTTTCATTCTCTCACTCTCAATCTCTATTTTCTCTCAATCCCTCACTCACTCTCTCTCCCCTTCCCACCCTCTATTAGTATCTCTTTTGTCTCTTGTCCCTTACTCTCCTTCCCTCTCTTATATTCTTTTCTCTCAAGATCTCTTTGATTCTCTCACTCTTATTCTCTTTATCAGTTTCACACTCTCCATCTATCTTTCTCACTTCCTCAATCTTTCCCTTGTAGGCCTCCCTTTTGTAGCTCACTCTTCTCTCTCCATCTCACACAGTCATACAATCTCTCTCCCTCTCTCAATCACTCTCCCTCTCACCCACTTTATCTCCAATCTGCGCTTTCTATCTCACTCTCTATTATTATCTCCCTCTTCTCTTTCTCTCTTGCTCTTCCTTTTCCTATTGTTCTCTCATTCCTTACCTCTCTTCTCTTTCGATTTCTCTACTGTGCTCTCTCTTTCTTTTTCTCCGCCCTCTCTTTCTCCTTAATTTCAATCACTCTTGTTTCCTCTCTCCCTCTCTTTTTCATTATCTCTCTCTTACTAGCTCTTACTATCTCTTCAATTGCTACCTAATCCCTCTCTTGTCACTCTTTCTCCTCCTCTATCTCACACACACGTCTCTCTCTTATATATCTCTCTCTGTATCTCTCCCTCCCTCTCTTTCTCCTTCTCTCTCCCTTTCATCCCCTCCACCTTCCTCTCACTCTCACTCTTATTTTCTCTCCTTATTTTCTTTTAGCTCACTCTCTCTTGCTCAAACTTCCTTCAGACTCTCTTCTCTCTTTACTTCTGTCTCCCTCTCTCTTCCCCTCTAGTTCCCTCTCTCTTCAATCTCTATCACACTCTCTATTTTTCACTATTTATTCTCTTTCCTTCTCTCTTCTATTATTCTCTCTTCTATTACTCTCACTCACATGCACACATACTCTCTCTTCCTCTTATTTCTTCTCTCACGTTTTCTCTTCCAGTCCCTCTTTCATCTCTATATCACACTAATAATCTGTCCTTCTCTCTTTCTCATTCACTATTCTCTCTCTCCTAGTCTCTCTTTTATTTCTCTCTCTTCTCTCTCATTCCTTTCACCCTTTCTCTCTAGATATCCCCACTCTCTCTTTCCCTCTCTCACGTTCCTCCTTCCACTTTCTTTCCCTCTTTCTCTGTCCCCTCTCTCTCTTTTACACACTCTCTCAATCTCTCCCTTCAATTCCCTCCCTCTACGTCTTCATCTCCCTCACTCTCCTCCCTCTAAATCTCTCTCTCACATTATATATATCACACATTATCTTGCTCTCCTTCCTCCGTCTCTCACACTAACCCTCTCTTGCTCTATATTTTCTCACTATTTTTACTCTATTCATCTCTCGCAATCTCTCTCTCTCCCCGTCTCAATCTTTCACTCAATCTCTTTCACTCCCTCTAGCTATCTCTCTCTTTTTCGCTCTCTACCTCTATCTCTCACTCTTTATTATAACTTTCTTTCTCGCTCTCTTCCTCTTCTCTCTCTTGATCTCTCTTTTGTTACTCTCTCCTCTCTTTGCTCAATCATTCTCTCCCCTAGCCTTAACAAACACTCTATCTCTCGCTCTCCAACTTTTTTCTATCTCAATTCTTCTCTCTTATGTCTCATTATTTCTCACTTTCTCTCATACTCCCTCTCTCCTTCTCTCTATCTCCTTTTTCTCTCACTCTCTTTTCCTTACTCTTGTTCTCACTCTGTCCCTCTTTATGTCTATATCATTCTTACTCCTTCCCTACTCTCACTTTCATTCTCACTCTATATTTCTCTCCTCCCTCCCTCCCTCACACTCTCTGTCTATTCCCACCCTGTTAATTATCTTTTGTCCCTCCTGTCCCTCTATCTCTCCTTTCTTATAACCTCTTCCTTATCTCACTTTCTTTTCTTCTCTCTCTAGATCTCTTTCACTCTCACACACTTATACTCTATATCGGTCTCACTGTCTCCCATTATCTTTCTCAATCCCATAATCTTGCTCTCTTTAGGTCTCTTTTATGTAGGTCACTTTTCTCTCTCCATCTTACACACTGATACACTCTCTTACTCTCTCTCCAAATCTCTCTCACTCACCCTTCTTAGTTCAATTTCTCGCTCTTTATCTCACTCTCTATTATAATATTTTTTCTCACTCTCATTCTCTCCGCTCCCTCCCTCACTCCATTTTTCTCTCTTCTCTCTTTATCCCCTTCTCTATTAATTTCTCTCACTCTCTATTCTCTCTCTCTATCTTATACTCTATTTTACAGTCTCTTTTGTTGCTTTCTCTTCTCTTTTTTCTGTTACCTTTCTCTCACTCTATCCCCCACTCTCTAACCTCTCTCTCTTGCTTCCATCCCTCCCTCTTTTATTCTTTCCCTTCTCTCCCTCTTTTTATCCATTTCTGTCTCCCTCTCTCTCTCAACATGCTCCTATTCATCCTCACTTTTTACCCCACACTCTTAGTCAATCTTTCCTCAGTCTGTTTTCTCTTTCCCTCTCACTTTCACTCTCTCTTCCTTTGCCTTTCCTGCTCTGTCTTTAAACCCTCTCACTGCCTCTTATCTGTCCTTCTCACTCACTCTCTCCCTCTCTCTCACTCTCTCTTCCACATCTTTTTATCTCTCTTGCTCTCTCTTATGTCTCTCTCTTTTGACGCTCCCTTTCCCACACTGCCTCTCTCTCGCTCTACCTCTCTCTTTCACTCCCTTCATCCCTCTCTTTCTCATGCTCTCCGTATATCCCTCTCTTTTACTTCCTCTCTCACTCGCTCACTCTCTCCTTCTCTCACGATCTCTCTTCCTTCATTTTCTCTTCACTTATTTATCTCTCACACACTTTCCCTTTATTTCCTCTCTCTTTGGATTCACTCTCACCTCTTACTCCCTCTCTCTCTCTTTCTCGCTCCATGTTCACCTTTTCTCACTTAGTCTATCTGCAATTGCTCGCTCTTCTCTCTCTCCCTTTCTCCCCCACTCTCTTGCTTCCGTCCGCTCTCTCTCACTCTCTTTCTCTTTCTTGCTTCCTTCCTCTCAATCTTTCTCATCACTCTCTCTTCTCTCTCACCCTATCTTCCTCTCTCACTCCCACTCTATTCAATCTCTATCAATCCCTCCCACCATCTCTCTCTTTCTAACACTCTCCCGCTTTTTTGCTTTTTCCTCTATTTACGCTTTATTTTTCTTACTCAATTTCTCTCTCTCTTTCTCTTTCACGCATACACACTCATGCTCTCTCTTATCACTTTACTCACTATCTCTCACTCTCCTCCTCCCTCCCTCTCTCCTTTTATTAATTCAATCTCACCCTCTGTCGCCCTCTGGCCCTCCCGCTATCTCTTTATCACCTCTATATCTCCCTCTCTACCTCTCACTCACTATCTTTAACTCTATCTTCCTTGAGTCTTTCTTCTCTCTACATTTTTATCTCACCCTTTCTCCATCTCTCCCTTCTGCTCACTTTTCAAACCCTTTCTTCACTCCTTCTCTTGCTCTCTCTCACTCTCTCTTACCCTCTATTTCATCTCTCTGTCTATCTCTTATTATATCTTCATTCACTCTCCCTTTCCACACATTACTCCCTCTTTCACCCCCTCCATCCCTCACTCTCTCTCTCCTTCCTTCTCTCTCGTTCTCAATTCCTCCCTCATTTCTCTCTCTGTTGCTCCCTTCATCGCCTTCTCAATATTCCTCAATTGCTATCTCAATTGCTTTCTTGCACTCCCTCCCTCCCTCCTCAGCTATTTTTCTCTCCCTCTTTCTTTCTCTCATTCTGGCATTCCCTCCTCCTCCCACTCTCCCTCTCCTCTATTTTTCTATCTCTCTCTCTCACTCTCTCTATCTCTTTTTCTCCATGTGTCATTTTAAGTCTAACTCTTCCCCTCTCTTTCTCTTTACTTTTCTTGCTCTCCTTCATTCTCTCTTTAGGTCTCTATTTTGTTGCTCTCCCTCTCTCTCTCTCTCTTCTTTCTCTCTACAACCCCTTGCAGTATCCATCACATTCTCCCACTACTCCCTCCCTTTTTTTCAACTTCATATCTTCTCTGACTTTTTTTCTCTCTCAATCTCTTTAGCTCGCTTTATTGCCCTATCTTACTGTCTCTTCCCTTGCTCTCCATTTTCTTTGTTTTTTATTCCTCCCACTCTTCTCTTTCTCTTGCTTCTATCTCTCTCTCTCTCACTCCCACTCCATATCGCTTTCTCTTGCTCTATCTTACAATCTCTCTTTATATATATATTCTCTCCTCTCACAATACCTCTCTCACTCTCCCTATTTGTTTCACTCCCTACTTATTATCCCCTCTCTCCTTCTCTCTTGCTCTTCCGTTTCCTCTTGTTCTTTCTTCCCTTACCTTTATTCTATCTTGATTTCTCTATTGCTCTCTCTCTTTCTTCCCTCTCTCTTTCTCCTTAATTTCACTCACTTTTACTCCCTCTCCCTCTCTTTCCCACTCTCTTTCTATCTATCCCCCACACACTCTCTCTCTTGCATCCCTCCCTCTAAGTCACTCTTCTCCCACTGTTCCTCTCACTGTCTCTCTCCATCTCATACCCTCAATATCCCTCTCTCACTTGCTCACTCTTTCTCTCCCTCTCCCTCGCATTCCACTTATTATCTCTCCCTCTTTTTCTCTAGCTCACTCTCTCTTGTTCCATCTTCCTTTACATGCTCTTCTCGATTTTTTCTTTCTCCCTCTCTCTTTCTCTCTTGTTCTCTCTATCTTAAACCTCTCACTCCCTCCCTCTCTATATTTTTTTATTGTTATTCTCTATCTTTTTTATTCTCTCTACTATTACTCTCTCTTCTGCTACTCACACTCACATACACACACTCTCAAACTCTTCAGCTTTTTCCCTTTCTCGCACTTTTTCTCTCGGTCCCTCTCTTCATCTCTATATCACTCTCACTCTTAATTTGTCCCTCTCTCTTTCTCATTCTCAAATTTTTTCTCCTCCAAATCTCACTTTTAATTCTCTTTTCTCTCACATTCCATTCACCCTTTCTCTTCAGATATCCCCCACTATCTCTTTCCTTCTTTATGTCTCCATCTTCTCTTTCTCCCCCTCTCTCTTTCACACACTCACTCTCTCCCTCTACGTTTGCATCTCCCTCACACACTCTCTTTCTCTATGTCTTTTTCTCGATCTCTCTCTCATTCTCTAGCTCTCCTTTGTCCCTCGAACTAAGCCTCCCTTGCTCCACTTTTTCTTAGTCTCTTTACTCTCTGTCTTATTGTCTCTAACAATCTCTCTGTCTCTGTCTCAATCTTTCACTCTTCAATCACTCTCACTCCCTCTCTCTATCTCTCTTTCTCAGTCTCTACCTCTCCCTCTCACTCTTTATTCTGACATTCTTCATTCAATTATTCTTTCTCGCTCTCTTGATCTCTTCCATCACTCTCTTCTCCCTTTAATCAATCTTTCTCTCCCCTTTCCCTCACACAAACTCTATCTCTCGCTCTCCAACATTTTTTTCTCTCAATCCTTCTCTCTTCTCTTGGTCATTCTTTCTCACTTTCTCTCACACTTCCCACTCATCCTCCATCTCTCTGTGTTCTCACTCCATCCCTCTTTATATATATCTATCTTGCTCCATCCCACACTCTCTCTTTCATTCTCTCACTCTTTATCTCTGTCTTCTCTCCCTCCCTCCTTCCCTCACGCTCTCAATCCCTTCCCACCCTATTAATATAATTTTTCTCTTCCGTCCCCCTCTCTCTTTCCCTCTCTTATATCCTCTTCTCTCTCTCTCTCTCTTTTCCTCTTTATCTCTAGATCTCTTTCACACTCTCACACTTGCTCTCTTTATCGGCCTCACTCACTCCCTTTATCTTTGTCACCCCCTCAATCTTTCCCTCTATAGGTCTCCCTAATGTAGCTCAATCTTCTCTCTCAATCTCACACACTCTCTCACACTCTCTGAATCTCTCTCCCTCTCACCCTCTTTAGCTCCATTTTTCGTTCTTTATCTAACTCACTTTTACCATTTTGTTCTCTCTTCTCCCTCCGTCACTCAATTTTTTTCTCTTCTCTCTATCCCATTCTCTATTATTTTCTCTTATTCTCTCTTTCTCACTCTCTTTTCTCTTTTTCTATCTAATACTCTTTTACAATCTCATTTGTTGCTCTCTCTTCTCTCTTTTCTCAAATATTTGTTTCACTCTATCCCCCACTCTCACCTCTCTCTCTTGCTTCCATCCTCCCTCCCTCGTTCTCTCTCTTCTCTCCCACCCTTCTTGTCCCTCACTTTATCTTTCTCTGTTTCCCTCTCACACTTGCTCTCACTCTCTCTTAACATTCTTCTGTTCTCCCTCACTTTTTACCCCTCACTCAATGTTACTCAATCTTCCCTTAGTCTCTCTTCTCACACTATCCCTTTTTCTTACTTTTTCTTTCCCGCACTCTCTTTAAACCCTATCACTACCTCCTTCTATCTCTCTTTCTCACTAAATCTCTCCCTCTCTCTAACTCTCTATTCCACCTCTTTTTATCTCTCTCATGCTCTCTCTTCTATCTCTCTCTTTTGACGCTTCCTTTATCCACCTCTTTTTATCTCTCTCATGCTCTCTCTTCCTTACCCTCTCTTCCTCCTACTTACTCTTCAGTCCCTATCTTTACTCCTTTTTTTCCCTCTCTCACTCTCTAATTCATCTCTTTTCATTGATTTTTTTCTCTTTTGCCCCTATATGTCTCACTCTCTTTCTCTTTCTTCTATATCCCTCTGTTATATCTCTTTACTCACTATTATTCTTACTCTATCTCTCACTCTCTATCATTCTCCGTCCCTCACACACTCTCTCAATTATTCACATATCTTGCTCTCTCCACTCATATCCATCTCATTATTTCTTATTGCCTCTGATAAATCACTTTTTGCTTCTTGATCCCTCCCTCTTCAATCCCTTCTTCTGTCTCTTTCTCCCTTTCTCCCTATCTAACTCCTCTCTCTATCTCATCTTGCACTAACTCATTTACTGCCACTCCCTCCCTCTCATTTTCTCTATCCTCTCTCTCATCCATCTCTCTTGCTCTCTCTTCTCTTACTTCTTCTTTTCACTATTTCTCTCACTTTCACTCTCCCTTTCTTTCGCTCTCGCACTCATCCTTTCTCTCTCATTCTCTCCCTCTTCTACCCTCCTTCCCACTCTCTCTCTTATAAATCTTTTTTGCTTTGTCTCCCCCTCTCAGTCCTCTCTCTCTGCAATCGCTATCCTTCTCTCCCTCCACCTCTTGCTTCCTCACCCCTTCCCTTACTCTTGCCCTCTATATCTCTCTTTCTCACTCTCTCCCTTTTTCACTATGTCTTTCACTTTCTATTATGTTTCTCTCTCTTTCTCTCTCTCTCACTCTCCTTTCTCTCCCTTCACTCACACTTTATCTTCTTATATCCATCACTCTTACTCTCTCTCCCTTCCTCTCATTCTCTCTCTCACCCTCTCTTCTCTGTCATTGTTTATTACTTTCTCTCCCTCCCTTTCTCTTTTCCTCTCTCCCTCCTTATTTTGCTTTCTTTCTTTCTCTTTAGCTCCCTCTCTCTTTCCCTCTCTTTTCTCGCTCCATTCTTTCTCTATTTCTCTCTTAGTTTATGTCTCTCTCCGTTCCTCACTCCCTCACTCTCTACAACTGCACTCTCATTATTACCCCCTCACTCGCCTCTCTCACCCTCTTGCATTCTCTCTCCCTTTTCTGTTATTTTCTCGCTCTCTAACTTTCCCTCGCTAAATATCTCTTACTCCATCTATCATTATCACTTGCTCCTTTTCTCTTACTCAATTCACACAAACTCTCTCTATTTAGCTTATCTCTCACTTCTCTCTTTTTATTTCTTTTGCACTCTATATTCTCTCTTTCACTTTCTATCGCTATCTCGCTTGCACTCTTTATTCTCTATCGACTTCTCTCTTACTTATCACTCTTTCTCTTCATCTATCCTCCCATGCTCTTTCCCTATTTCTCTCACTTCCCTCCTTCCTCTCTCTCACTCTCTCATGCCCTCTCCCATTTTCCCTTCCTGGCTCTCCCTCTCTCTCCACTCGACTCTCATTGTCTCTCTCATTCTCTTATTCTCCCTCTTTCTCTCTTGTTTACTCTCTCTTTCTCTATCTTCCCTCATTCTCCTTCTCTCCCTATTTCTCTCTCACTCTCACTTCCTCCTTCGCTCCCTTCCACTCTCTATTTCACTGTTCGTCTCTTTTTTTCTCTTTTATTGCACACACTTCTCTAACTCTTTCTCACATGTTTCTCTCTCAATCTCTCTTCCCCTCACGCACAAACAATCCTTCTCTTTGCTCATTCTTTCTCTCCTTATCTCTCACACACACTCTCTCTCTTCAACTTTTATCTCTCTCATTCCCTCTCTCTCTTCTCTCTCATTATTTCTCACATTCTCTCGCACTTCTCTCTCTCTTTCTCTCTCCCCTTCTCCCTCCCTCTCTATGTCTCCTCTATAGACTCTCCTCACTCTCTTATCCTTACTCTTATTCTCACTCTCTCCCTATCTATCTATATATCTCTCTTTATCTCTCCTTCACTCTCTCATTCATTTTCTTAGTCTCTATCTCTCTTCTCTTCCTCCCTCCCCCTCTCTCTCCCTTCTCACCCGCCTAATATATATCTTATTTTCTCTCTTATCCCTCTCTCTCTTTTCCTTTCTTATATTCTCTTCTCTCACTCACTTATTTCTCTCGAGGTCTCTTATCTCTTTCACAATTGTTCTTTTTATCGCTCTCACTCACTCCCACATTCGTGCAATATCTAGGTCTTTTTTATGTAGTTCACTCTTCTCTCTTTCTCTCTCTCTCAATCTCTCTGCCTATTTAGCTCCATTTCTTTCTCTCTATCTCACTCTCTCTTACAATCTTGTTCTTTCTTGCTCACTCTCTCCTCTCACCCCTCGCTCCATTTTCTCTCTTCAATCAATATCCCTTTCTCTATTATCCTCTCTCCCACTCTCACTTTTTCACTCTCTGTTCCCTTCTTTTACCTTATACTCTCTTCTACCCTCTCATTTGTTGTTGTTTTTTCCCTCTTTCCTCTTACTCTTTCTCTCATTCTATCCTCCACTCTCTCTCTCCTTCCTTTCTTCCATCCCTCCCTCTCTTTCTTTATATTCTCTTCCTCCCTCCCTCCCTATCTCTCTCTTTGTCTCCATCTTTCTTGCTCCCTCTATCTCATAATTCTCTTGTTCTTCCATCCTTTTTTCCCCTCCTACTCTCAGTTGATCTTACCACAGCTTTTCTTCTCACTCTCTCCCATTCACTCTCTCTCAGCTTCTCATTTCTACTCTCTCTTTAAACTTCCTCACTTCCTCCATCTGCCTCTCTTTCTCCCTCACTACCTCCATCACTCTGTCACTCTCTATTTGATCTATCTTTATCTCACTCTCTCTCCCATTACCCTTCTATCTCTCACATTTGATCCTTCTATTATCTCTCAATACCTCTCTCTGGCTCTCCCTCCCTTTCATTTTCTTAATCCCTCTCTCTCTCCCACTCTTCTTATCACTCTCTTTCTTCTCGGTCAGTCGCTCCCTCTCTCATGCTCTCTATTCCCTCAGACTCTCTTCTCTTTATTTGCCTCTCACACTGTCTCCCTTTCTTGCTCCCTCTCTCTCTCTCTTCCGTTTGACTCTCAAACTTACTCCCTCTCTCTCTCTTCCGTTTGACTCTCACACTTACTCCCTCTCTCCCCACTCTTTCTAGCACTATGCTCACTTTCTCACCCATTCTCACTTATGTTTCTCTCTCTTCTCAATATTTCTCTCCCTCTCTCCCCTTTTCTCTTGCCTACTACCTTCCCTTCCTTCCTCCCTCTCCCTCTCTCAGTCATTCTTTCTCTTCTCACAAACAATCATTCTACCCCTCTCACACTCTTTCATTCATTTCCACTCTCTCTCCCACAAATTCTCATTCTCTGCCCCTTCTCTCCCTCTTGCTCACTCTCTTTTCTCTCTCCCTCTCAGGTCCTCTCACACCCACTCCCCAATCTCTCTCACTCCCTCACTCTTTCTCTCGCTTTCTCATCTCTCCCTCTCTTATTCATTTCAATATTTATGACTTATCACTTATTTTCTCTTTCGCTCACCCTCTCTCTTTATCTGTCACACACTATCGTTCTTGCTCCATTTTATCACTATTATCACTTTACGCACTCTTTCTCTCCAACCATCTCTCAGTCTCTTCTTCTCTCACACTCTCTATCTCTCTCGCCTTCCATTTCTCTCTATCTCCCTCTCGCCCTCTATCTCTCTTCACATCTTCTTTTATATCTCCCTCTCTCT
>JAKZJZ010000576.1:0-44052 GCA_022702705.1 Papilionanthe hookeriana x Papilionanthe teres
AGTTTAAATAAATAAATTGAAAAGTAGTATTTGATTTTGAAAATAATTTTAAGTTTGAAAAATTTTAAGATATGAAATCAAACCGATCTCACATCCCAAATAGTTTATATAAACGAATACCACACCACAAACCGTGTATCTATCCCTAAGGATAGACACACCGCTTGATGGTGGGGCTCGATTAAATAAACTAGAAGATTTGTGACATCCGTTTGGTCCGCGAACCAATTTTATAAGCCGACAAGTTTCCCTCGCTTAATATGAAAACATTAAACAGGGTTTATATTACTCCAGGTTCTTTAAAATTCCCTATAAGGGCAAGCCCCTATAGTTAATTACATCTTAAGTGACGGAATCACCTAAGAAAACTCTCGATAATAATCAATGATTCTCGCTCTCAAGAATTTCAAAGTTTAAGGTTTTCAAAGATTGAATTTTGAAGTTTCAATAGTGGAATGGATCAAATTTTTGGAACATTTTGTTTTGTGAATCCAAAGGAAGAAAGGTAGGAGAAATCACTGATTCGAAGTGAACTTCGATAATTTCCCGACTATCCTATCGTTTGGCTTGAATTTAGGAAAGTCCTAATGTTTATTTAGTATTTCAATCTTGTCAATTTTAATTAATTAGGGCTTATATTTGTATGATAAAATCAAACAAATAAACTTCAGAAAATGTGAGGGTTTATGTCGTATCGGACGACTACCTCGAATCCTAAGACCGGTTAGGGCTTAATTTGCAATGCAAATGCCTAACGAAGAGTCGAGGATTTATGTTGCACTAGAGCAAGCTACCTCGAAATCCTATGGCTTTGTTGTTTTAATTCTAAGAAGAGTTTTGTCTGAAGTAGACTCGAGTTTTGCTGATGACGATGGTCGTGCCGCCCACCATACTCCAAGCTCCTTGTTGTTGCGAGAGGTTTAGTTTTAGAAATCATAAATCGGGGATGAGAAAAGTGTTTTGGTTTAGAGGGGTCTTAATTTCCAAGTGTTTTGTATTTTGATTAAAACAAATCTTAAAGTTGATTATAACGACACCGGTTAAGATCCCACGGCTCCATCCTTCCGCATCATTATTTTTATCGGATTCACTTAGTCCGTATGAATTTGCTAAACTCAACCGAATGAGTTCCACACTTTCATTTAGACCGTGGGAAATCCCGTTAGCAACACGTAGGTTACATCATCCGAGGTATTCCCGATCATCCAACAGACGTTTTAATTTAGCTGCAATCGTAGTTTTGTGTTCCGTTTGTGATTAAATTTTGAGTTGTTTTATATTTTGAAATGTTGTGGCGGTGAATTTTATCTTGCAATGACTTTTAATTTAATTTTGGTTTCAGCTTTTAGGGGGCTATCCTAAAGGTGTGAGTTTTCATGCAACAGCTTGTTTTATCATGCAAGAAAAATAAACGCAACTTGCAACAAAGTAAATTGCAATAATGTAAATTGCAAGAAAGTAAATTGCAATAAAATAAAAGAGTACCTGGAGGGTCTTCCCGTCATCCCAAGCTGCACTTAAAACACAATTAGAATATTTAAACAAGTTCCTAGGTAAAGCTAAGGGAAAGGTTATGGTTTTCTACCAAATTCCTAATCCTATAGCTAGTCATTTCCTATGACGTCTAGGTTCTTCGGGTTTTAGTTTAAGGACGATTTTCTTCATCAAAGAATAATCAAATTCAATTGTTCTTATAAATATCCTATCATATCGAGAAAGTCCTTAAGAAGGATCTTAAACATCTTTTCAATATTTCTAGGATTGTTTTAAGTCCAAATGAATTTAATTATATAAATGAATCGATCGTCCGAGGTTTTCAAGTCTTGTTAACTTGCTCGATGAACTAGGACATTCGAATATCCTATGAGTGAAGTAACACTCCATTTAATGTTTCATTTAGGAGTTATAATAACTAAAGCTTTCAAGGGCAAGTTAGTATTCAAATGATTTGGTTTAAGTTAAAGAGTTTAAATTTGGAATAGTGTTCAAGTTGTTTTATATTTAATTTCTTTTATGTCTTAGTGTGATGTTATATTTAATTTAACTTAATTTAATTGAGTTTTAATTTAGTTTAACATAATTCAATTTAATTTGACTTGGTGTTTAATTAATTTGATTTGATTTAACTTTAATTTAATTATTTAATTTAATTTAATTTAATTTTAATTATTTAATTTAATTTAATTTAATTGTTTAATTTAATTTAATTTAATTTTAATTTAATTTAATTTAATTGTTTGATTTAATTTAATTTAATTTTAATTAATTTAATTTAATTGTTTAATTATTTAATTTAATTTAATTATTTAATTTAATTTAATTTTAATTAATTTAATTTAATTGTTTAATTTAATTTAATTTAATTATTAAATTTAATTTAATTTAATTTTTAAATTTAATCTTAATTTAATTTATCTTTAATTTACTTTATTTTTAATTTTAATTGAAATTAAGTCTTTTAATATTTTAAATTTGAGTTATCATTTTAATTAAAAATTGAATATTAGTTGATATAATTAATTTAGGGATTTTTTAAATTAAAGAATAAATCTCTTCCTAATAAAGATCCCTTATTTTAATAATTCCAATTTTATTATTCTTCCAAATTTAATCTATTATTTAATTAAAGTTTAATCATTTTAAAATTATTTAATGGGTTTCTACCCTTTAATTATTTAAATTTCAATCATCCAAATCAGATTAGGATCAAATATTTTACTTGTTGATTTTTTATTAAACCTAAAGTTTTAATTAAGGATTAAAGATTTTAATTACCATTTTACCCTTTAAGCTTAATAATTTCATAACTCACTAAATTGAACTCAAATGAACTTGAAATTTTTATGTGACTTTACTCATATGTCAATAAAGACATGAGAGGAGAAAATGTGATTTTTCTGTATTTAATTTATTTATATAATTATTTTTGGTGGAAAATAGAGATTTTCAAGGAAAATTTGATAACATGACCAAGGGAAAAGTTTCTGTCCTTAAGAAAATTAGGGGACATTCCTAATGACCAGAGAAGCACTTGGACCAATTTTGGTGATTTTTTGAATTATATTATTATTTATTATAATTATTTTGAGTTTTGGAGTGTTAATTAATTTAAAAATAAGATAAATGTTGAAAAATGGATTTTATATTTTTCAAAAATCTCTCTGATATTAAGGAAACCAGAGAAACAAATTTTGCAATTTTCTGATTTTTCTATGATTTATAATAATTATTTTAGTGAAAATGCTAGAAAATACATTTTTTTAATTTTAAAATTACCCTAGGGCTTTAAAATTTAATATCTCACTAAATAGACTTAGGAAAAATGTGGGATTTGTTCCTAAGTGATTAAAATTCAAAATGTGACATTTTGGTGAATTTTATTATTTTTGTGATTTTTATTATTTTTTAATTATTAAAAATATTAAAATATTATTAAAAATCAACTTTTTTAGAAAATTGAAATTTTAATTTTCTTAGGTTCCCCTGATATCAGAGAGGCTCCAAAACCAATTTGGTGAATTTTAAAAAATATTTTAAAAGTTATGAATTTTTAAAGTTTAAAATGGCTAAGTGGCTTAATCAACCCAATTAGTGGGGCTAACCAAGTCCAATTGACTTCAAATTTTTATGGTGGATTCCTCTGATCCTAAAGGTCAGTGGAGAATTGATTTCAAGTCAATTTGATGCCTGGTTAACTCTAATTAATTAAAGACCTATTTTAGGTGTTTAAGCCAATTAGGGTTAATCTGAGTGAATTAACTCAAGTCCTATTTTTCCTAGAGTTCTCTGGTCATAAGGAACATCACCAAATATTTCTAGAATTTATTTCACAACATGCTAATTTTTGGAATTAAAATACTCAAAACAGCAACATGCATTTGAAAAATAAATAACTTTTCACAGAGATGGCCTCCGACCTTGGAAAATTCAGTGGAATGTTCCCAAGTTCAGAGGCTTCAAAAGCCCTATGGTCTCATGCCATGGTGAATTGTATACATGCATGGAGAATTAAATGTATGCAGAGAGTAAATAAATCATAAAAAATAAAATACTTAATTAAATTAAATGATTTCTTTTCCACATTATTCTCCTCTCGTTCACTGAGCAAGAGGGTATTTTTATTTTATTTTTGTGATTTTTCTACACAGAGATATGAATTTTTGAAGTTTAGGGAATTAAATAAATAGAAAAATACCCTAATTTTCTATTTATCCACGCGGCGCCGCGTCAACCTCGGCAGCTCCGAAACGCCGCGTGTCGCGCTCCCATTCGACGCCGCCATCTGAGTCAGCAGCCCGGGCCCCGCGGTTCTCGTACCGTCTCCCCGGTCCGACGCAATCTCGGCCGTCCGTGCGCGCGTGTATCGAATGGACGGCATCCGTTCATCGTCCCCAAGTGTTCTCACCCGAGAGCCGTCCACACTAAATCCCTAAGATCTCACTCGATTCTCAATGGATTTTCATGTTCTTATGCTCTATGGATTCGTCTCGAAGAGACGAACACATCTATACGGCTAACATGCATCGAAACTAAGGCATTTGAAATGGAGAATCTCCGGTAAGCTCGGGATGAATAGTTAACTCATACCTTAGCTCGGAGAAGTGTGGCTTCAATCCGAGAGTTGTTGCACCTTCGATCGGGTCCCGGCGAAGCTCCGCATGAAGTCTCCCGGTCCGGTGAATTGCCTAGCTATGAAAGTGACCACAGCTCGATCACAAAGCTTGGAGGCCGGAGCAACCGGGTGGCCTCGGAGATGGGGCTTTCGGTGGGAAACTTCTCCTCTTGGTCCAGATGAAGGTGTAGGACCGCCAACTTGAGGATTGGCTCACCGCGGCAAAGTGTCCCGGTTTTGGGTGGAATTTCAGCTGAGAAATCGGGCTCTGTTGGTGGGGATTAGTGGCAAATTGACACCTGGGGATCAACCGCTCTAAGGATGGTGAAGGGTTTGGAACAATTTTGGCGCAGTTTCGGCAGTGGTTTGTGCTTGGCTCTCCTTTGGCCGAGAGGGTGAGGGGTTTAAATAGGAGAGGGTGGAAGGCCTCCTGTGGGGAGTTAGGGCTCGGGATCGACCGCTGCTCGGTGAGGAGAAGATCGACCATGGTGACCACTAGGGATGGGGCGGCTCGACAAGTGAGAATTTCAATGTTGGCTCACATGTGAGCTCTCGCCATGGTGTTTTCCGGCGGCTCGATGGCCGGCCGGCCGTGCATGGGTCACCCTCAAGGTCGGTGGGTCGTGGCTGGAGGTTTGTGCAATCAATCGGCTATGGACATGTGTAAAGGCTTTGATCCAAAGTGGAATGGGGCATGGCTAGATTTGAACCTAAATGGGTCAACCCACCCATTCGGGCTAGGTGCACCACCCAAGGCCTGGTTTTGGCCGAGGGAAAAGTGATTTGGCTCAGCATAATCGTAGGGTCAAGTCACCATCCAAGCACAATTAAAGCTTAAGCATGGTTTAGTGGAAACATGGAAGTGGTTAATCACCTTTAGGAATTAAGGAAAGAGCCTCCTCCTTTTGCCCAAAATGGCATGGTGACATGTAAAGAGGCTCTTATGGCTTGCATATGGCTTATGCATGGCTCCATGGCTCCATTTGGCTTGGGAAAAGTAAAGTCAATTTCATGGAAATGGATTTAAGGAAAATTTTGGTATTTAGGGGTGATTTGGCATGAGGCTTGATTTGGAATTATTTGATGATGAATTTAGGACTTAGGGATGATTTTAATTGAAAGTATGATGAGGGGAAATGTCATATGGGCCTTGGAAGAATTTTGGGCTTTTTTGAAAGGGTTTTAGATGGGCTTTTAAGATGGATTAGGAAAGTGGGCTCTTGAATTTTAAAATGGATTTTGGGATGAAATTTTGTAAAGAGGTTGGGCCAAATAATTATTGGGTTTAGCTCATGGATGTGTCATGAGTGACTTGAAGCAAATTTGGGGTAGTTTGGACTTGAATTGGGTTGGATTTGAATTCTTTTGGTGAATGGGCCAATGTAGGTCAAATTGGGCTAACTTGGGCCAATGTTGGGCTAGGGTTGAAATTGATGTAAAATAAATATTAAGAAATGTTTATGGGAGTGTTTCAAAGAGGTTTTGGCTTTGGTTGGGTTTTAATTTTGAGGTTTGGGCCTATTTGGGTTAGATTTGGGTTTAGGTCAAAATTGGGCTTTTTGATTTTGGGTTGAATTCGAGTGGGGTTTGGGTCAAAATCTTGGGCAAATCATGTTAGTGTTTTGTTTATGAGGATGTTAAGGAAGGTTTAGAAAAGATTTGGGGTTAATTGGAGTTGAATTGGGTTAGTTTGGGCTGAGTTTGGGTCATGGGTCCAAATTTGGGCTTTAAGGCCCAAAGTGAAATTGGATCCAAATGTCAATCAAATTGGACTTGGATTTGGTCTAAATTGGTATTGGGAATGTTGAATTGAAGTTTAGAATTGAATTGGACCAAAATTGGGGTCAATTGGGTATGTTTGGTTTGACATTGGGTCCACTTTGGGTTAAAATGGGTCAATTTGGGGGTTTTGACAAAAGTAGGGTAAATTGACAAAATTGGCCCATGGTGTAGTTGGACAAAATGAAATTGGGAATATTTGGGATTTTCTGGAATTTTCTGGGAATTTTCTGAATTTTTGGATTTTTAGGCCAAGAAGGGTATTTTGGGTATTTGGAGGGTATTGGGGGTTTTCTTGGAATTTTTGGTATTTTTGGGTATGGATGATCAATTTGAGTGATGTGGAGGTGTTTGGGATTGATTTTGGAAAATTTTAGGTAATTTGGAAATTTTGCAAAAATTCGGGTAATTTCAAGTGGTTTTGGTAGGTTTAGTAGGTGTAGTGGTCTCGGGGTCAAAAATTGAAAATTTGGGAAATTGAAGATTGGGTGAATTTAGGTGGAAAGAAATCATTTTGGTTGAGCCATGAAGCCATTTCAAGCCCATATGAGCCATGAGAGGACTCATTTGAGGCATTCACTATGTTGTTCCTAACCCTCTTACCCAAGGGCTTGTGGGTTAAGGACCATCCATGTGAATCACCTACATGAGTCAGGAGGTTAAGTTGGGTATGGGTGTGGTTTTAGGAAGTGTGTGGAAATGTAGTGTGTAAGTGTAATGTAAGTCAGCCCCTTCATCGGACCGTACCACCTGTAGGGCACTCTAAGGCCAAAGAGTCCCATAGGAACTCATCCTTTAAACTTCCACATTCGATTTCAACCCTCTAGGTGATTAGGGGTCTATGGTCAAGTTTGTGGAGTTTGCAGGGAGTTTAGAAGTGGTTTGAATTTCTAAAAGGCGGGTCCCAATTCTAGTCTTCTAAGATAGTCAAAGGAAAAGCCTAAGGCTAGATCCTAAGCACTAAAAAGAAGAAGGGAAGACCTCATCAAAAATGAGGTCAACAGGGTAGAGTGTAAATAAATAGGGAAATATACTTTGATGGGCGTAGAATTGGAGATTTCAGAGTGACTGGCTGAAATCCTCAATTTGGTCATAGGGTTTGGAAACCAAGCGAGAGTTAGCCTTCAGAGGAAGGGAAGTGGGAGCTCTGGAGTGAGAGCCAGTATCCTCCCAGCCTAACCACGGATTTAGGGACTAAACTTTGGATTAACCAATGTTCTTTATGCGCTTGGAAAAGGGTAAAGAGCAGGAATGCTCCTATTTGGCACAATACATTTACATCACTGATCTATGTCACAAAAATCATCATATTATAATTGGAGATAAGGAAGATTCTTTCTTACAACTGAACTTTGTTATAAATTTAGTCTTGTGTTAGTTTAACTTGTTAGAAGGTTAGAACGTACTTTGGTAGAAGTAGTAACTACAATTGTTTGTCTATATTTTAAGAATTGAACTTTCTTGCAATTGTGTTGTGATTCGAGAAGTGATTTTTGTGCTACAACATAAAATTAATTGCCTCCCTATAGGATCGATATCCAGGACTCCACTAGAGCCCGGTATTACTTGAGTGATACATATACTTGCATTTAATTGTGTGACAAAATAGAAAACTAAATTAATATATATATAAATCCGAGTTCATAAATTTTGACAAATTTAAAAAGTCGCACAACAGGTTTGAACCCAAAACTGATAATAAATTCTTAAAATAAAAAAAGGACAATTTCGTAATAATAAAATTTGAACTATTAACTCAAAATGTGGTTCATATCTTTGAATAATTGTTTCCACTTTTGCAAAATCTTGAATTAATTTAAATTTATCTGTATAAATAAAGAAAGGAAAAGAAAGAAAATTCACTAATAAACAAATTCTTATTTTTCTTGTTCTACTGAATTTAGAACCCTGATTCCTTCCTTGTTCTTGCAAGAAGATTTCGAATGGGCAGCTGATCCTTGCTTTTAAGGTTTGCGTGAGTCTTACACTAAGCAAAGAGAAGATGGAAGCTGGCGCTGTGATTGAGTTCGACATGAAATTTGCCCAAGCTGAACAAGATTAAGAGGAAGCCACCTGGACTGTTGTGGACCAAGAAAAATCCTGTGATGGAAAAACAGTGTTGAACTTCAGTAACAAAAGTTAGCAAGCCAGTGCGAAGAAATGAAGCGGGGAAAGACAGATGCAGTAGAGGCTAGCAACAACCATGACACCGGAGATGGAATAGTAAAGTTGATGGTGATGAAAAAAAGAGAAAAGCTTATCAGTGCCACTCCTACAGATGTCTGAGTTGCAAGGAGGGCTACTCTCACTTCTACACAGAGGCAAAACCAAAGCTGTCACATTCACATGTTGTTGAACAAGTTAGCAGCAGATCAGAGCAGTTAATACCACTGCCTCGACAGCAATGGTTTCAAAGAACGTCGTGGTAAAGATTGTTCCAGAAATAGCAAAGAATGTGGGGCAACATGCTGAGGTGGATCCGTACATTCCACTTTTGTCATTAGACCCTAATAGTTCTATATTGTCCGAGAGCACGAATTAGAAAGAATTCAGATGGTGTAGAAGAAATATTTTAAGTATTTCCAAAGGATACGAGGCAGATACATTAATATCTTAGAAGTCTTGGAGCTACATTCAAATGTGTTCTCCAAGTACAAGAAAGTGAAGATAGTGGACTCTTTATTCCACCTAACAGACATGGATCATGTAGGCCGTTTGAGGAGGAAGACATATTCAGAGCTGAAAAGTGGATGTGAGGAAAAGAAAGGATCACAATAAAATACGGATGTTGCTATAATTTTGTTAAATAAAGTGAAGGAAAGTTGTCAGTCATACTTAGTCATGGTGAAGTCGATCTAATACTAGCAATCATAAAGAAGATGATCAAGCTTATGGTGGCCTGGAGACTATTGTCCTTTGATTGCATTCCAAATAGCTGCATCATCAACATATATAAAGATGCTGACTGCATCCCGCCTCACATAGACCACCATGACTTCGTGAGGCCCTTCTACACCATTTCATTTATCAACCAATGCAACATAACGTTCGGGATGGACCTCCGGATCGCCAGCCCCAGAGACTTCTGAGGGCCAGTAGAAATACCTATACCAGTAGGTTTGTTAACCTCACTTTTGGTCGAAGTCTAGCCTCTCTTTAGATTAGGCTAAGGTCTAGCCATAGGACTCTCCTGGTGACTTTCTTAGAAGACTAGTCTTGGAACCCTCCCTCTTAGAAATTCAAATCTTCTTTACTTCACTGGGAGTTTTCATATGCTTAAGGCCTAACCTCCAGCTTTTGGGAGGAAGAGACCAAGCATAAGGAAGCCTAGGGGAAGTCTCCAATAGGTGTTTAGAACTTAGGATTTACCCTGGGAAGTCTAGAGCTTGCACAATACACACAATTCACACTCACAACCCAAAACAAAGCTCATCCCACTTTGATCTCCTAACTCTTTGGAAACTCATGTGCATGATTTCCCCAAGCTCTTAGCTCCAAGCTAAGGTTTGGTTAGTACTAACACATAGAGGACAAAATAAGGGTTTCCTTTGGTCCAAGGCTCAATCTAAACAATCCCATACTACTCACTTCCAATCAACCTCATATTTTCTAAAATTTCAATTTTTGACCCCTTGCCCTTAAATCTACCCAAAATATCCCTAAACACTAAAATCCCCTAAAATTTCCAAAATTACCCAAATTACCCATTTTTCTCCAAAAACTATTTCAAAATACTCCCTATCACTAAAATTGATCAAAATTACCCAAATTTACAAAAATTCCAAAATAGCCCAAAAATTTATAAAACTACCAAAATACCTCTCCTAAATATTCCCAATTTCATTTCTCTCAACTACCACACGACCCAAGTTGACAACTTTAGCCCAATTCAACCAAAATCTCTAATTTAACTCATTTAACCCAGAAATGCCCAAATTAAACCTAATGTCCACCCAGTTGACCTCAATATTGTCCAATTTCAATTCCAAACTTTAATTCAATATATCTAGACTCAATATAAACCAAATCCAAACCCAATTTAATCCACATTTGAGCTCAATTGCAATCTAAATTTAAAATCCCCAATTTTGACCAAATGACCCCTTTCACCTAAATTAAACTCAATGTCAATCAATTTCCCATCAATTTGATATAAAAACTTCTCATAATATTCCCCTATAACAAATGCAACATTCAATGGCCCCTAATTAGAGCCTAAGCCTCAACCAAGCCGAACATAGCCAAAATACCTAATTTTTCCCTAAATGAGCCACATGTCCAAATGTCAGCAAATTAAATACCCTAACCACAAAATTTCCAGCTAATTAATGTTGAAAACTCGTTATGACATCCCCTAGACGATTTGAAACCACCAATTGGCCTTTAACCCCACTCTAACCCAACCTAAGCCCAAGCTAACCCAACTTGCCCCAAATTGACTAAAATCCTAAATTAAGCAAAATTGAACCCTCAAACCTATTATAAACCACTCCAATCCCCATTCAAATACTTTATGACAATCATATACATCATTTTCAACAATCAATTGGGTCCAACACAAGCTCGAACCCAAGCTAGCCTAACCTTGAACCCAAATGTTCAAAATAAGACCCATGACCCAATGTTACCTAAATTAAACCAAATTGACCAAATTGGCTCCACCATAGCCAAGCTTGGGACCCTAGGGACCTACCAAGACCAACAAAACCCAAGTCCTTTGAGCCATGGACCAAAGGTCCCTCACTTAGGACCAATGGACCTCACCCTTTTCGGCTAACCCATAACGCCCCTTTCCTCAAGTAATCAACCCAATTAATGGCACTAAGCTCCTATCTTTCCTCCCATTAGCCAACTAACCACCATCCCTATCCTTGCTGGCCGCCCTAGTCACCAGAATAGCTAAGCCTGAACCCCCCCATACCTCTTTAAACTCAAAATTGAGCTCTGTCAGTGAGGCATCCCCTTAATGATAAATTACACTGATTAGCCCTTACTTTAAGCTGCCTAAAGCACCCACATTGGCACCCTAAGATCCACTCATTGGCGATGGCTATAAAAGCCATCTTTCATAGCCAAGAGGGGGTGCTGAGTGTTTTCGCCATTCTTTTCTCTTCTTTTTTATTTTAAAAGGAGTCGCCAGCTTGTCGATCGTCGTATACTTCCCCTATTCAAATAAATCTCCCTCCCGAATCAAATAAGTGATTCGAAGAGGAGAGGAACCGATTAAGAAGGGACATACGACAAAGTGACAAACAAGAGAAAAGAAAAACATGGAGAGTCTACGTGCGATAAACCTCGCAAGGATAAGTCAAGCATGTCCGCCCGAAACAAGATCGGGCAGAGGCACCTTGAACCAATATCCGCGAAAGAAGTATCTACGTAGACTACCCATAACCAGAGAGTCAAGTGTATGTACTGTTCAGGGTCAAGAGCACTCCCGGAGGAATGTATTCCTACTCGGTTAATTACATCTTGGGGGATACCCAAGAATACTCTCGATAAAAGGAGTTTCGCTTTATATTATCATAGACCTGGGGTATAGGAAATCAAAGGGAGATTATTCCGTGTGGGAAAGTCTCGACGCTTCAAAGCTCTCGTTAAGCCATCAGGCAGAGAGTGAGTCTCTCACATCCTAAATGGGGTCGCGGCTCATCGGCATACGGAACCCACGGAATAACCTAAATCATCTTGACGGGGTACCCCAACACGTCAAAGCACATCCGGGCCATAAGGGCAGAGGACAAATCGTCGTATCACAAACGGGCGACAGCTCATCGGCATCGAGCCGTCAAAATGATATCGATGAAGTCAAGGAGCGACAGGGCTCGACAGGGGTAATCAAAGGAAGGAAGGAGTAATCCTAAAGGGGTAGAGGTAGCCAAGTCGGGGTATCACAAACCCGTCATCCAAAGCAGTAGGACCCTAAGTCTACCCGAACGTGAAGTTAGTCGACCCAACATATCCTGAGATCCCTGTTCAGCAATCCAAGAATTGCATTATCCACGGGGACCTCGGTAGCCCTAAGGTCAAAGGAAGGAAACTCTATCCTATGACTATAAGCTGGAGCTCCAAGAGGTGGGTCTTACACCTGCCAAAGTGACAAGATGCCTCAGGAAAGAAGAGAAAGGGAGGTTCAGCTACAAAGCTGCAAACGCTCCAAACAAAAGGATTTACACCCCGTCTGGGTCGGGGAGCCTTCTAACACCCTAGGCGCACTAGACAACCACCTATAAAGGTATGTCTGGGCCGGTCGAGTTGGAGAAGCACGGGGACTCCTCCTCGGGACATGCAAATATGAATGCGGCTATCTAGAGCGGTCCTTAAGTAATGTGGAGGCCCTATTAGTATGACTTGGGTGATAGCCATGCAATGCAACCCATTTAAAATCCGGCCCGAAGGCCATGCAAGAAAGTAAAAGTGCATATTTTAAAATCTTGAATATTTTAATCCTAAAATTCATTTATCTTGAATATTTTATTAGGATTTTTTTTAACGTATAAAATTTACAATTTTAGGGTCCTTAAAGAGCCTAAATGATATCGTGAAATCCCAGATCACAGAAAGAAACAAGGAAAACACATGCAGGCATGCAAATATGCAATGAAAGCAAGAAAGAAAGCACTCCATAATAAAATAAAAGAGGCCAAAATGCCGCTGGACCAGCAACATAATCCAAGAAAAGAAAAATGCGGCGGACTCCGCATATACATGCCCGGTCCTAATTCTATACATCAATATGAAAATGCAGAATTAAGATACGGGGCACGAGCATCTGCTCCTAGTCCCCTCCACGTGGTTCCTACGCCAAACGGCTTGGAACCCGTGCCCGTATCTTATTTCTGCTACAGGACTCTCCTAGACTCTAAAAGTACAAAAGGAAAATAAAAGACTCGATCTCGCATGAAAACAAGTGTTAGCAGGGAAAGCTCACATGCAAATGACGTATAATGAGCCATGCTTTATAAATGGGGGAGCTAATAGCACTCGCAAGCAAATTGTTAGAAATCATCACTTGCTCCCCCATAGCGGTACTTGTGTGTGTGTATAGATAAGCATGGCTCCTGCGGAAAAGCGCCCTAACACACTACCATACACATGAAGCATGCAATCACATCACGAGCAAAGTGCGGAAGAAAGATACCGGCTAGAGGCAACCAATCCATCAAAGAACAATAGTCAGGCATCAAAAAGACTACCTAGCAACCTAAGTCCTAGCCTAGCACACCATCTAACGAAAGTGCACAAACCTAGTGCCTAAGTGCAGGGTAAGTCTGAGTATAGTATGACTTTGACGGGGTCGTCATACCGGCCCCGACCTAAAGATTCGAAGGATCTAAAGGGCGTCACGAAGAGGGGTGACACAAGTTAGATCCAATGGATCCTTAGCACAATCATACTTGTGCCGATCCCGATGACTTAACTAGCATTGCTCATTGGGATCAACCCAGCAAGCAATGCTCGTTAAGGCATCGCGACCGACACGGGGTCACTCTCCTAATGAGTAGGACAAGCCATCGAGGAATGGGTAAGCAAACAGTCATGCAAGAAGCCCACATTGTGACTGCTCGACCGAAGTACGAAACAATCACAACGGGCACCCAAAGGGCAAGCACACACATCATGCAAAATGCAAAGATGCTACATGCAAAGAGGATGCACAAAAGTGGTGAGGGTGAGTATACCGTGAAAGCGAGTGACTCGGAAAGTGCGAGCATGCCGTAGCGGCAGCAACCCAAAGGATGGGTATGCCAAGGAGGCAGTGACCCGAAGGTGGGCATGCCGTAGTGGCAGAGGCCCGGAGGTGGGCATGCCGTAGCGGCAGCGGCCCGAGCAAATGAGTATTCCTAGGAGGCAGTGACTCGGAGGTGGAATAATTCTCACTAGGGAGAATCATAAAAGTGCGGTGCAAATGCAAATGCAAAAAAAAAAATAATAATAATAAATAATTTTGGCATAAAAATATGACCAAAATATACCTTCGCGAAATAAGATCGCTCGAACTTCTAAAAGCCACGGCGTCGTCGCCACCCCGATGACGACGAGAAGGAAGCAAGGTTGCTGGTGGAGGGTCGCTTGTCGACAAGAGGTGACGAGTAACGGAGAAGAGATTCGTTGCTAGCGAGATGAAACGCTAATGAAGGAGCTGGCCACGTGTCATGATTTTGTCCCAAGGGTGGGCTACCCAGCGGACAGCCTACCATCGGCGGGACTTTGCCGGCGAGGAGAGCGACGCGGCGAGGAGAAAAGAGGTTGCTAAGGCCGGCCATGCGTGAAAAAAAAATGGCGGAGAATGATCCAAGAGGAGGAGGGACGCCTCCTGCTTTTCCTCATGTGAAAAGCAGATGGTCCGGCTCGAGCGGACGGCGGCGTCGGGCCGTAGACGAGGGCGCCGGCGAGGAGGCTCGGCGAGGGAGGCAGCGGCGGTTCGGCCCAGCACCCAGAAGAGAACGTCGATGCGGGTTTCGCCAAGAGGGCGGCTGCGGCGGGTTTGGCCGGCGGTTGGAAGCTCACGGCGTCGATCTTCGTCGACGAGGAAGGAGGAACGGTGGCTGGAGGTGTTTGCCGGCGAGGAGGAGGTGGATTCGCGAAATGGCTGCTAGGGTTCGTGAGGGTTGCGGCGTTGTCGCGATGGATTCGCGAGAGAGAGGGAGGAAACCGTGAGTTATATATGATAATTATAATATTATATTTATATATATATATATATATATATATATAATATAATAATAATAATAATAATATAATTATCCTTCACGTATTTTGAGCCCGTATACGTCCTTGCAGTGAAATGGATGTCCTTCTTAGCTAAAATCGACATTCCGAAAACACTGGTGCAATCTGTTTTGTCATCCGGGGTCGTTCGGGCCGCTCGGGCCATTTTTTGAATAATTGGGCCAAAAAAGAATAATTCACATATTTTAAGCCCGCCCACGGTGTCGTAGCAAAATGAACATCCTCCGTATGTAAAATCGATGTCCCGGATACGATCGTGTGATCCGTTTTGTCATCCAGAGTCGTTCGGGTGACTTTTGGACTATCGGGCTAAAACGATAATTTGCACGATTTTTTACCCCGCCGCGGATCCGCAGCAAAATAGATGTCCTTCCGGCTAATATCGATGTTCCGGACACACTCGCTTGGTCCGTTTCATCGTTCGAGATCATCCGAACAAGCTCGCGAGTGGATGAGCCGGCTTGAGCTAATTTCCGCGCGACGCTTCGAGTAACACCTGTCGACCCTGGTATGCTCGAATGGACATCCCATGCATGTAATATATAAAAAAAATGATGCCAACAAAGGACCCCAACAAGTGTGGTGTACCGCTAAGGCACAGTGCACTTGTTGGAAGCATCCTTAAAAGAGAGCATCTCTTGGTAGTCGAGGTGACATCCCAAGAAAAGAGTAAAAGAAACCTCGATCAGGCCAAATAAACTGGACATGGTATGGTTGAGGGTGTGGTTAACCTGTCGTGACCGGTCAATCGCCAAAAATAGGTTCAGAGGCCGTAAAGGCATAACCTAAAAGGGGTGGTTCAGAGGTCGTAGAGGCATAACCATAAAAATAGCTTCAGAGGCCGTAGAGGCATAACCTAGGGGGTGGTTCAGAGGCCGTAGAGGCATAACCACAAAGGATTCCAACCGAGCCGGAAAATCAAGGCGGGTATGGCCGTGGGTGGTGGTCGGCAGTCGAAGCTAAATGTCCACCGAAGAGCTCAGCCAGGCCAGATAAACTGGACATGGTATGACTGAGAAAAGATTTGCCTGACCTCATTCAAAATGGCAAAATCGATCTGTCTGACCTCATTCGAAATAATAGAGTCGATGAAAATCTCGTACCTGACCACATTCAAAACGGTAGGAGAGAAAGGACCCAGCCAGGCCAAATGAAATGGACATGTTTGGCGGGATTTTGCCCGACCTCATTCGAAATGGCAATATCGATCCGTTCGACCTCATTCGAAACAACAGAATCGATGAAGACCCCGTACCTGGCCACATTCGAAACAGTAGGGGAGAAAACTCAATCATCTCCTGTGACCAAATCTCCTGTTATGTTTCCTCTGAAAGAGACCCTAATTGCGAGTCTACAGATCTCCTTGAGATGAAACACCCATCACTTTAATCAGGTGGCTATAAAGCACAACATATCCTGATCAGAGGTAGCGATCAAACCAATGAGTATAAAGTATGGTTGACCCAAAAGAAAAAAAGAGAGGTGGTTCAGAGGCCGTGAAGGCATGACCAAACACAGTGGTTCAGGGGCCATAAAAGCATAACCACATAAATAGGTTCAGAGGCCTTAAAGGCATAACCTAGGGGTGGGTTCAGAGGCCGTGAGGCATAACCCAAGGAATGTCTGAAGAAGGGATACCCTCGTAAATGAACAGGCCCAAAAGGGACATATGGCCTGAGAAGTATCGAAAGGCTAATGAGCCGGATACGACAATATATTCTCATAAAAGAGCTGACTAGAGTGTCATATAGCTCGAGAAATGTCATATCAAACGGCTACGGGGCCAAAACGTCAAAAGACAAGATGTCCTTGTATAGAGCCGACTAAAGTGTCATGTGGCTCAAGAAACATCAAGGTATATGGCTATGTAAAGCCGAAAAATGCTCTCATAAGAGAACCAGTCAAAATGGGCATGCGGTTCGAGAGACCTCAAAGCCAAATGGCTACGAAACCCGACGTGCCTCATAATAAGGTCTTATCATCAAGGGTCAGCCAAGTGAAGGCAATAGTGCCATTGATCGGAACATCAAATGATCAGGGAGGTATATATCCCGATCGAGGTAGTCTAGGAGATATGTATCCTGACTACACATCAAGTAAAGTAGGAGGTACATATCCTACTTCTCATATCAAACGTCACAGAAGGTATGTATCCTGGCCAAGCATCAGAAAGGACAAGAGTTATGCATCTTGCCTATACATCAAACGAGCAGTCATATGGCGCAACAGCCTGAGGCAACATACTCAAAGTATAGTCGGATGTCAAAACGCTCCAAAAGAACACGGATCGGTGTTAAATTCGATACGACATGTGACTCGACGTGGTGGATTGAACCAACAGAAGTAGTCGAAAATATCAAATAGGAAAGGGGAGGTATCCTGCCTATGCACTGAATGAGCAACCATATGGCTAAAATAGCACGAGGTATCATGCTTGAAGTATATGCTGGATGCATAGAGCGCTCCGACCAAACATAGATCGGCGATAAATCTGATGCAACATGTTATTCGATGTGGTAGACAGAACTAACCAAATAATCGAAAGAATTAACGAGGTTAGGTAACTGAAATGGTCTAACCAATAAAGTGCTTTTATGTAAGCACTAGCGAGACAAATCTCGCAGGGGATTCTTTCATTTATCAAATAATAATGCTGGGATGCATCAAATATCCCAGTGTAGACATGGATCAACTGAGCGACTGATACAACATGTCATTCGATGGGGCGGACCAAACCAACCAAGTCAATCGAAATATCATCGAGGTGGACTTACAAGTCCGAATGTAGGGTGCTTTAAGCAAGCATTAGCGAAGTAAGTTTCGCTAAAAGGGCCCTCAGAACTAGAGAAGTAGCTGTCGCTGAGGAGAGCTCAACAGATATCTCCTGCAAGAACTGGCTAAGGCAATTCATTCCGGGGAAAATATCGGGTCAAATGTCATGCATCAAAAATGCAACTGACTAGGGACATGGATCGGATAGATAATAAACGAAGTCTAAAATCGATACAACATGCCGCTCCAACAAGGCAATGAAAATTGACCGAGTCATGCATATCAAAGAGTGTGGATGGTTAGAACATACCAACCTTATATGCGATAATACTATCAGAGAATTTGGTATAAAGAATTCTGCTTGGAAATTACCGCAGTATCTAAGAATGGTTGGTCAAAGTATAATATTCCAACCACAATGGCATATGGCTCTCATGCTAACCCAAAAACATTCTCCTAAGAGGGAAAATGCCGCACTCATTTGAAATGAGCGGGAGACTCTAATTCGGACCCACACAGGGTGCTCGACCGAATAGAGGAGTCGAGGAAAGAAGTATGGCTTTCCCGCACAAAAGAGACATCAATCGAACTCGAACTCGATCGGCCAAGACACCTTAGAAAGGTTGGGCAAAATAGAGCGAACCAACCAAATGATATTTAGCCGGAAGACCAAAACATATCCCTTAAGAGGGAATACACCACACTCATCTGAAGTGAGTGGGCCCAAGCATATCCGTAAAAAGGTGCTCGGCTTGGACCCTATGTAGAATGGGTAACCGAACAAGAATGCTAGGAAAGGTCATGGCTTTCCCGCATAAGACAAATATCAATCAAAATTGATCGTCAATCGAGATATTGTGAAGGTTAGCTTAGCAAGGTATGATAACCATAATCGCTTAATCATAAAGCTAGGCTCAAATCCTCTAAAAGAGGGTATCTTCCACTCTCAGCCGTGACGAGAGGGACAAATGTATCTACCACACTCATTTATGATGAGTGGGACACACTTGCTCGAACCTACTCAAAGCGAGGAGCCAAAGAGAAAAGATAAGAGAAGTACTTGGCTTCTCTTACACTGATTACCGGTCGCACTGGTATAAGCCGCTCGTAAGACTTCCACTTTATTTGTTTAGCAATTCGAAGATCGGTTTTAAGAGATGCACAAGACCTCTCTTACTTGCAATGAAGCAAAGGAATGGGTGGGTGTACGGTGTCGTACAACATACCCACAAAGAAGGCTAGTCAACTTCCGAAGGAAGGACTGCCAGGAACCCGATGGTCAACACATAAAGTGTACAAGAAGGTGGGTAAAAAGCCCACAAGATGGCAAGCCTTTCTTCTGAAGGAAGGGCCACCGGACCCAGAGGGTCGCCTCATAGTACGTAAGGGTGGTGGGTGAAGAGTCCACACACAAAAAGAGAGTCAACTTCCAAGGAAGGACTGCCGGACCCAGAGGGTCAACGCATCAAGCGTGATATAATGTGGGTGTACGATATGTCGTACAACATGCCCACAAAGTTATTGAGAGCCTTCCATGCCATTTATATTTTTTTATTGGCATTAAATATTATTTTTTTTTATTCCCAACATAAGTCGTTATGGGGAATGATTTGGCGTGACATGCCAACTCAATCTGGTAAGTGGAGCTCTCAAGTAAAAGCATCCTAGACTCATGACCAGATATACCATGCAAAATATGAGATTTACAAAATTCAGGTCCAGGTGGGTGTCGGCATATTTTTAGGTTGTGTGTTTTATTTTGAAGAGGGGTCACCTAACAGAAATCTGTCGGCGAATTTTTAATGTAATTAAAATAAATAATTTGAAAAGTAGTATTTGATTTTGAAAATAATTTCAAATTTGAAGGTTTTAAGATATGAGACTAAACCGATCTCACATCCCAAATAGTTTATATAAACGAGCACCGCACCACAAATCGTGTATCTATCCCTAAGGATAGACACAACCGCTCGACGGTGGGGCTCGATTAAATAAACTAGAAGATTTGTGACATCCGTTTGGTCCGCGAACCAATTTTATAAGCCGACAAAATTCCCCGCTTAATATGAAAACATTAAACAGGGTTTATATTACACTGGTTCTTTAAAATTCCCTATAAGGGCAAGCCCCTATAGTTAATTACATCTTAAGTGATGGGAATCACCTAAGAAAACTCTCGATAATAATCAATAATTCTGCTCTCAAGGATTTCAAAGTTTAAGTTTTTCAAGGGATTGAATTTTGGAATTTCAATAGGGAATGGATCAAATTTGGAACATTTTATTTTGGGAATCCAAAGGAAGAAAAGTAGGAGAATTCACAGATTCGAAGTGAACTTCGGTAATTTCCCGACTATCCTATTGTTTGGCTTGGATTTAAGAAAGTCCTAATATTTTTAAATGTTTTGATCTTGTCAATTTTAATTAATTAGGACTTATACTTATATGATAGAATCATACAAATAGCCTTGAAGATGTGAGGGTTTATGTCGTATCAGACGACTACCTCGGAATCCTAAGTCCAGGTTAGGGCTTAATTTGCGAAGGCAAATGCCTAACAAAAGGTTGAGGATTTATGTTGCACTAGGCAAACTACCTCGAAATCCTATGGCTTGGTTATTTAATTCTAGGAATGTTTTGCTGAAGTAGGTTCAAGTTTTGCTGACGACGATGGCCGTGCTGCCCACCATGCTCCGAGCTCCTTATTGTTGCAGAGGTTTAGTTTTAGAAGTCAGGAATTAGAGGATGAGAAAAGTGTCTTGGTTTAGAGAAGTCTTAATTTCCAAGTGTTTTTGTGTTTTAATTAAAACAAATCTTAAAGTTAATTATAACGACACCGGTTAAGATCCCACGGTTCCATCCTTCCGGCATCATTATTTTTATCGGATTCACTTAGTCCAGATGAATTTGCTAAACTCAACCGAATGAGTTCCACACTTTCATTTAGACCGTGGGAAATCCCGTTAGCAACACGTAGGTTACATCATCCGAGGTATTCCCGATCATCCAACAGGACGTTTTAATTTAGTTGCAATTGTAGTTTTGTGTTCGTTTTGTGATTAAATTTTGAGTTGTTTTATATTTTGAAATGTTGTGGCTGTGAATTTTATCTTGCAATGACTTTTAATTTAGTTTTGGTTTCAATTTTAGGGGCTATCCTAAAGGTGTGGGTTTTCATGCAACGGTTGTCTTATCATGCAAGAAAAGTAAAGTGCATTCGTAATAAAGTAAATTGCAATAATGTAAATTGCAATAAAGTAAATTGCAATAAAATAAAAGCGTACCTGGAGGGTCTTCCCGTCATCCCAAGCTACACTTAAAACACAATTAGAATATTTAAGCAAGTTCCTAGGTAAAGCTAAGGGAAAGGTTATGGCTTTCTACCAAATTCCTAATCCTATAGTTAGTCATCTCCTATGACGTCTAGGTTCTTTGTGTTTTTTTTGTTTGAGGACGATTTTCTTCATCAAAGAATAATTAAATTCAATTGTTCTTATAAACATCCTATCGTATCGAGGAAGTGCTTAAGACAAATCTTAAACATCTTTTCAATATTGCTAGAATTGTTTTAAGTCCAAATGAATTCGATTATATAAATGAATTAATCGTCCGGGATTCAAGTTTTGTTAACTTACTCAATGAACTGAGACATTCGAATATCCTATAAGTGAAGTAACATTTCATTTAATGTCCTATTTAGGAGTTATGATAACTAAAGCTTTTGAGGGTAAATTGGTGTTCAAATGGTTTGTGATTTAGTTTAATTTCCATTAATGAGTTTAAATTTGGAAAAGTGTTCAAGTTATTTTAGATTTTTTTTGAATTCTTTATGTCTTAGGTGATGTTATATTTAATTTAATTTAATTTAATTTAACTTAATTTAATTGAGTTTTAATTTAATTTAATTCAATATAGTTCAATTTAATTTAATTTGATGTTTAATTAATTTGATTTGATTTAATTTTGATTTAATTTGATTTAATTTAATTTAATTTAATTTAATTATTTAATTTAATTTAATTTGATTTAATTTAATTTAATTTAATTTAATTTAATTTGATTTAATTTGATTTAATTTAATTTAGTTTAATTTAATTTAATTTAATTTGTTTAATTTAATTTAATTTGATTTAATTTAATTTAATTTTTTTAATCTTAATTTAATTTAATTTTAATTTAATTTTATTTAATTTTAATTGAAATTTTTTAAAAGAGTTTAATAATTTAAATTTAGTTTAATGATTAAGTCTTTTAATATTTTAAATTTGAGTTATCATTTTAATTAAGAATTGAATATTAATGAGATAATTAATTTAGGGATTTTTAAATTAAAGAATGAATCTCTTCCTAATAATATCCCTATTTTAATAATTCCAATTTTATTATTCTTCCAAATTTAATCAATTATTTAATTAAAGTTTAATCATTTTAAAATTGTTTAATGGGTTTCTACCCTTTAATTATTTGAATTTCAATCATCCAAATCAGATTAGGATCAAATATTTTACTTGTTAATTTTTTTATTAAACCTAAAGTTTTAATTAAGGGTTAAAAATTTAATTACCACTTTACCCTTTAAGCTTAATGATTTCATAACTCACTAAATTGAACTCAAATGAACTTGAAATTTTTATGTGACTTCACTCATATGCCAATAAAGACATGAGAGGAGAAAATGTGATTTTTCTGTATTTAATTTATTTATATAATTATTTTTGGTAGAAAATAGTAGATTTTCAAGGAAAATTTAATAACATGACCAAGGGAAAGTTTCTGTCCTTAAGAAAATTAGGGGACATTCCTAATGACCAGAGAACCACTTGGACCAATTTTGGTGATTTTTTGAATTATATTATTTTTATTATAATTATTTTAAGTTTTGGAGTATTAATTAATTTAAAAATAAAATAAATGTTGAAAAATGGATTTTATAATTTTCAAAAATCTCTCTGATATCAAGGAAATCTGAGAAGCAAATTTTGCAATTTTCTAATTTTTCTATAATTTATTATAATTATTTTAGTGAAAAAGCTAGAAAATATATATATATTTTTAATTTTAAAATTACCTTAAAGCTTTAAAATTTAATATCTCACTAAATAAACCTAAGAAAAATATGGGATTTGTTCCTAAGTGATTAAAATTCAAAATGTGACATTTTGGTGAATTTTATTATTTTTGTGATTTTTATTATTTTTTAATTATTAAAAATATTAAAATAATATTAAAAATCAACTTTTTTAGAAAATTGAAATTTTAATTTTCTTAGATTCCCCCGATATCAGAGAGGCCCCAAAACCAATTTAGTGAATTTTAAGATTTTTTAGAAAGTATGCTATCTTATAACCAAGTCTATCGACCAAATTTTTGATTCCTCGATCCTAAAGTTGAGATGATTTCAAGCAATTGATGCCGTTAACTCTAATTAATAAGACCTATTGGGTTTAAGCCAATTAGTGTTTTAATGAACTAGTCAAAACTATTTTCCAGTTCCGGTCATAAGGAACATCACCAAATTTTCCTAGAATTTATTTCACAACATGCTATTTATTGGAATTAAAATACTCAAAACAAGTAATCTGAATTTGCAAAATAAATAACTTTTCATAGGGATGGCCTCCGACTTTGAAAATTCGTGGAATGTTCCCAAATTCGAGGCTTCAAAAGCCCTATGGTCTCATGCCATGGTGAATTGTATACATGCATGGAGAATTAAAATAATGCAGAGAGTAAATAAATTATAAAAAATAAAATACTTCGATGAAATTAAATGATTTCTTTTCCACATTATTCTCCTCCGTTCACCGAGCAAGAGGGTATTTTTATTTTATTTTTCCGATTTTTCTACACAGAGATATGAATTTTTGAAGTTTAGGGAATTAAATAAATGAAAAATACCCTAATTTTCTATTTATCCACGCGGCGCCGCGTCAACATCGGCAGCTCCGAACGCACACGCGTCGCACTCCCATTCGACGCCACCACCTGAGTCAGCAGCCCGGGCCCCGCGGTTCTCGTACCGTCTCCTGGTCCGACGCCATCTGAGCCGTTCGTCCGCGCGTGTATTTAATGGACGGCATCCGTTCATCGTCCCCGAGCGTCCTCACCCGAGAGCCGTCCACACTAAATCCCTAAGATCTCACTCGATACTCAATGGATTTCCATGTTCTTATGCTCTATGGATTCGTCTTGAAGAGACGAACACATCTATACGGTTAACATGCATTGAAATTAAGGCATTTGAAATGGAGAATCTCCGGAAGCTCGGGATAAAGAATTAGCTCATACCTTCGCTCGCAGAAGTGTGGCTTCAATCCGAGAGTTGTTGCACCTTCGATTGGATCCCGCAAGCTCCAGATGAAGTCTCCTGGTCTCAGTGAATTTTCCGGATGTGATTTCGACCAAGCCCGATCACAAAGCTTGGAGGCCGGAGCAACCGGGTGGCTCCGGAGATGGGGCTTTTGTCGGTGGACACCTTCCCTCGGTCCGGTGAAGGTGTAGAACCAATCAATTTGGGAATTGGCTCACCGTGGAGAAGTGTCCTGGTTTTGGGTGGAATTTCGACTGGGAAATCGGATTTTGTCAGCTGGGGATTGAGGCAAATCGACACCGGGGATCAACTCGCTCTAAGGGTGGAGAAGGGTCCGGAACAATTTTGGCGAGTTTCGGCAAGGTTTGTGCTCAGCTCTCCTCATGGTCGAGAGGGGTGGAGTTTAAATCAGGAGAGGGCGGAGGGCCTCCTGTGGGAGCCGAGGCATGGGATCGAGCCTGCTCGGTGAGGAGAAGAACAGCCATGGTGGCCATTGGGCATGGGGCAACTCAGCAGGTGAGAATTCCAAGCTTGGGCTCACATGATGCTCTCGGGTGTGGTGTTTTCCAGCAATCCAGCGGCCGGCCTGAGCAGCATGGGTCACCATCTCGACCAAGGAGGTCGTGGCTCGGCAATGGTGAAGTCAATCGGGCTTCGGACATGTGTAAAGTGTTTGAATTAAAATGGAATGGGGAGGGGGTCATTTTGGCCTTAATTTGGTCAACCCATTGGTTTGGGTTGGTGCACCTCCCCTTGGCCCGATTTTGGGCCGAGAGGATCAGTTGGGTCGCCCAAGGGAGAGTGGTGTGGTCTCCATCCATGATGAGGTGGCTAAGCATGGTTTAGTGTGTGACATGCTTAAGGTAAAAAGAGGTTAAGGAGGATTAGGAAAGGGGCCCCTCCTTTTGCCATTAATGGCTTGATCACATGTCAAGCCTTCCATGGCTTCATGTGGCTTGTCCATGGCTTCGCATGGCTCACCTTTGGCTCGGGAAAAGGTTCGGTCAATTTCATGAAAATGGGTTTTAAGAATTTTTGGTAATTTGATGGAAATTTGTATGAAACTTGATTTGGAATAATTTGATGGTGAATTTAGGACTTAGGTAATGGATTTAATTAAGTGGATGACAAATGGAGATGTCATGTGGGCTTTAGGGTAGATTTTGGGCCTTTGGATGTGGTGAAGTGGGCTTTTAGGAAAGTTTAAGGGAAATGGGCTTTTGATTTTAGGATGGGCATTTGGATAAAAATTTTGTGAAGAACTTTGTCAAATAAATGTCATAATTGGTTTAGTGGATGTTCTATGAAGGGCTTGGAATTAATTTGATGTGATTTGGAGTTTAATTGGTTTGAATTCGGGTTTATTTCGTAAGTGGGCCTATGTAGGTCCAAGTTGGCCAAGTTGGGCTAATGTTGGGCTAGAGTTGAAATTGATGTAAAATCAATGTTGAGAAATGTTTATGGGGGTGTTTCAAAGAGGTTTTGGCTTTGGTTGGGCTTTGATTTTGGGGTTCGGGCTCATTTGCGTTAGGTTCGGGTTTAGGTCAAAAATGGGCCCTTTAGCCTCGGGTTGAATTCGAGTGGGGTTTGGGTCTAAATTTGGGCAAATCGTGTTAGTGTTTTGTTTGTGGGAATGTTAAGGAAGATTTAGAAAAGGTTTGGGGTTAATTGGAGTTGAATCGAGTGAGTTTGGGTTAGGTTTAGTCATGGGTCCAAATTGGGCTTTAAGGCCAAAAGTGAGATCGGATCCAACTGTCAATCAAATTGGGCTTGGATTTGGTCTAGATTTGTATTTGGGATATTGATTTGAAGTTTAGAATTGAATTGGACCAAAATTGGGGTCAATCGGGTAGGTTTGGTTTGACATCGGGTGCACTTTGGGTTAAAATGCGTCAAATCGGGGTTTTGACAAAAGTAGTGTAAATTGACAAAATTGTCCCATGGTGTAATTGGACAAAATGAAATTGGGAATATTTGGGATTTTTTGGAATTTTCTGGGAATTTTCTGAATTTTTGGATTTTTAGCCAAGAGGGGTATTTTGGGTATTTGGAGGGTATCGGGAGGTTTTCTGGAATTTTTGGTATTCTTGGGTATGGATGATCAGTTTAAGTGATGTGGAAATTTTTGGGATTGATTTTGGAGAATTTTGGGTAATTTGGAAATTTTTGAGAAATTTGGGTAATTTCAAGGGTTTTGGGCAGTTAAGCTGGTGTAGGGTCCCTGGGTCAAAAATCGAAAATTTGGAAAATTGAAGATTAGGTGAATTTAAGTGGAAAGAAATCATTTTGGTTGAGCCATGAAGCCATATCAAGCCCACATGAGCCATGAAGGGACTCATTCGAGGCATTCATTATGTTGTTCCTAACCCTCTTACCAAGGGCTTAGGGGTTAAGGACCATCCATGCGGATCACTTACATGAGTCAGAGGTCAAGTTAGGTATGGGTGTGGTTTTAGGAGGTATGTGGAAGTGTAGTGTGTAGGTGTAGTGTATAAGTGTAGTGTGTGTGTAAGCCAGCCCCTTCACTGCACCGAGCCACCCAGTGGCGCCCTAAGGCCAAAGAGTCCTATAGAACTCATCCTTTAAACTTCCACATTCGATTTCAACCCTCGTAGGTGATTAGGGGTCTACATCCAAGTTTGTGGAGTTTGCAGGGAGTTAAGAAGTGGTTTGAAATTCTAAAAGGTGGGTCCCAATTCTAGTCCTCTAAGATAGTCAAAGGAAAAGCCTAAGGCTAGATCCTAAGTAATAAAGAGAAGAAGAGAAGACCTCATCAAAAATGAGGTCAACAAATGGACTCCCGATAGGTGTGGTGAGCCGACGGAGCACACCGCGCGTATTGGTGCTGACCGAAGCGATCAACAAAACCAACACAAATGTCCAAGTGACGAACTTAGGACGAAGTAGAAGAGTTTCCGCTGGGAGTAGCAAGTATATCTCTGAAACCGGAGATTCCTGAACTCTCGCTGGGGAAAGGAAAAGGAGGTGAATCCCAAATCACATGACCTCGGGGAATTTCGATTTAGATTTTATTTTGTTTCAATTTATGTTTTGATGTGTGAGTTTAGATTTCAATTTGGAGTTTCAATTTAGATCGAGTTCGTCAAAATTAATTCGAAGGATTCGATTCGAAATGAAAATTGGAATTCTGAGGTTTTAGATGTAACATCTTCAACCTCGAAAGAAAATTGAATCGATTAGATTGAATCGTAGCAATGAGAAGAGATCTCGCAGTAATGCGGTGTTGGATGTAAAATCCTTAACCTCAAGAGTTCGATTTTGATGTATTTCAAAGGCAACAGAAAAGAATCCTAAAGCAAAGGCAGTCTTGGATGTAAAATCCTCGACCCAAAAGGTTCGAATTTGATGTATTTCAGATGCAATAGGAAGAATCCTAAAGCAATGCAGTCTTGGATGTAAAATCCTCGACCCAAGAGTTTGAATTCGATGTATTTCAAAGGCAATAGGAAAGAATCCTAAAGCAGGCAGTATTGGATGAAAAATCCTCGACCCAAAAGGTTCGAATTCGATGTATTTCAAAGGCAATAGGAAGAATCCTAAAGCAAGGCACTCTTGGATGTAAAATCCTCGACCCAAAAGTTTGAATTCGATGTATTTCAAGGCAATAGAAAAGAATCCTAAAGCAAAGGTATTGGATGTAAAATCCTCGACCCAAAAGTTTGAATTCGATGTATTTCAAAGGCAACAGAAAAGAATCTTAAAGCAAGTGCAGTACTGGATGTAAAATCCTCGACCCAAAAGTTTGAATTTGATGTATTTCAAAGTAATAGGAAAGAATCCTAAAGCAATGCAGTCTTGGATATAAAATCCTCGACCCAAAAGTTTGAATTTGATGTATTTCAAGGCAATAGGAAAAGAATCCTAAAGCAAGGTACTTGGATGTAAAATCCTCGACCCAAAAGGTCGAATTTGATGTACTTCAAAGTGCAATAGGAAAGAATCCTAAAGCAAATGCAGTCTTGGATATAAAATCCTCGACCCAAAAGGTCGAATTTGATGTACTTCAAAGGCAATAGGAAAGAATCCTAAAGCAAAGCAATCTTGGATGTAAAATCTTCGACCCAAAAGTTTGATTTTGATGTATTTCAATGGCAATAGAAAAGGATCCTAAAGCAACGGTACTTGATGTAAAATCCTCGACCCAAAAGTTTGAATTTGATGTATTTCAAGTGCAATAGGAAAAGAATCCTAAGCAAGGCAGGTATTGGATATAAAATCCTCGACCCAAAAGTTTGATTTTGATTTATATTCGATTCGAGATCCTGGAAGAAATTGAATTCGAATTTGATCGAGACTCGGATTCGAATCTGGAAAGATCGAATTTGAAATTCGATCGAGACCGGATTTGGAATCCGGAAAGATTGAATTTGGAAATTTGGAAGGATGAGTTTGAACTCGATTGAAATTTGATTTAAGATTCGATTTGAAATTTGGAAGATCAAATTTGAAACTTGATCGGGAGTGGATTTGGAATTCGATTAAGAATTTGATTCGTGATTCGAAAAGATCGAAGTTTGATTCGAATTTGGAAAGATTGAATTTGAAATTTGATTTGAAATTTGGAAGGATGGAATTTGAGATTTGTGTTGATTTCGTTTATCTTTTAATGGTTCAAATTTTATTTTATCGTTTATTTAATGTTCATGTGAATTTGGTGTTTGTCATTTTTTAAGATTTTTTTTTAGGAAAGTTTTCTTTTATTCTTCTTTCTTTATTTCTTTTCTCGTTCTTTGTTCGAAGTTCATTTAACTTTAACGGCGTTTCCCAATCAATTTGCACAAAAGAGGTGAAGGCAAAAAACGTGACATGGTCACTTTCATTCCAATCATGTTGAAAATACATCATACAACTTGATCTGGAATACATTTCATACAATCCATGTAGACTCAAACGGATCGTGTATGATCTTTGTTGGTCCATCAAAAGAAGCATTTGTCAAAAAATCCATGTCCGAATAGTGGGGTACATGGTTAATAACATCACCTTCCAAGCCATCCTCGGCAAGGATGCCGACCGGATGTACGTCGGAGGTGTGATATTTCCCATGTAACTCACGCCTCGTAAGGCCGGAGGTTCTCTAGCTCGGGTCCGGTCGGAAATGGTAAGGTATCTTGTCGTCGTCCATTCTCCCGAAAGTAACCGAGATCCGCTCCACCGGCACTCCCGGTATGCAATGCTTAGCGATATCCGCTCCGTTGCCCTTCGCATCATGACGGAACCCACCGGTAAAGGTATCTTTACCGGCCCTCGGAACTCACCCGGCCTCGCTATCCGGAGGTCGATCCGAACATGATGTCACACTCGTTCAAGAAAGAGACTCGTGCGTAAAGGTCCGACGAAGTCGTGGTGATCTATATGTGGGGGTATGCAGTCACCCCGTTTGTAGATGTTGATAATGCAGCTATTGGGTATGCAATCCGCCGGCAGTACCCTCCATGTTATCAATCTTTTTACCATTCTCCCGATGACTAATGGCATCGGATCTACTTGCCCATGACGGAGTATCCCCGTGGGTTTCCCTTCCGTCTTCAAAGAAAGTCGTAGCAAGCATCCGCATCGTATCGTGATTCTTCCTTTCCCCGGCATCCATCTCCGGGGTTCCGAGTATGTGTTTTCCCTCGTGCGGCCCGCTCGGCCCATTCTTTTCAAATCCCGGATACAATCCACGATTTGTCGTTGTTCATACTCCGAGAATACGTCGTATGTAGCTCGAGGCCCTCTAAGTATGTCGATCCTTCTTCCTTTAATTCTCTCGAAGTATTCAAAAGTTTTCTTTTCAACATTCCGCATTCTCTCCAGCTCGTATTCCGAATGATCCGCGATGGCGAGGCCTTGTGACATATTGTGGGATATATGGTTCAATCCCTTCACGTTCCCCCGCATACCTCGGCTCCTCGTGGATGATGCTCGTCGGGACATCCCCCGGGTTGCTTCCGCAACAAGGTCATGCATTATTGGTGGTTCTATCCGTGGCGTGGTAGCCTTCTTTCTTCCGATCTTCCGGAGATTTCCCCGGTTCTTTCGTTATCCTAGGAGCCGGCCTCCTTTCTTCAGGTTCCCGGTGAACCGGTGTCCTCGAAATGTGTGTGCCGGCATTAGCAATTGTCTCGTCGCGCCGGTCCGCAGCTAGTTTTGTTAACATCTTACTGACACGGCGATTCTTATTTCTTCGTTGCGTGGCCGTGAGAGTAGCTCTCCGCACTTCGAATCTCTACGGGCGCGGCGCCGACAAGCCCGCCCTCCGCCGTAGCGACTACGGACTTCATTTTCTTATCTTCTTCGGTGTTTGCTTTTCTTTTCTTGTTGTTGGATTGGTGGCTTGGGCCACCCACTTTCATCACCGTCCGCCCGGTAGTTCTTCTCGCTAATCGGGACCCGCTCACTTTCCTCGTATCGTAGGCCCGCCGGTGCGAAATCCGAGTCAATCTCGATTATCGCTCCATCTTTCACCCTCTTTTCATCGAGTGCAAGGCTTACGCCATTCTTAAAGTTCAGGACCAACCGCCCGTTCGACATTTCCCTGCGAAAAGACAAGGAAAAGGATCAGGGGTTGTACTAAGAACAAGAACATTAAGAAAATGTTTATTAAAGATACATTCTTTCTATATATTTTTTTTTATTTTCAAATTTAACAGGAATGAAGTGGGATAAGATCAGGAAAGAGATTTTGATTTGGAAGAGAAAACAAGGAAAACATATTATCACGATTTTATTTATGTTAGCACGTTTTATTATTTTTTTGGGTTCGGACCCAATCATAAGTAATTACTTCGCCCGTGTTTCTTAGGGATGAAGAATTCATTCCTTCGAAACATCAGTAACGTAATACTTTTTCAAGTATCGTCCGTCGATCGGAAGCATATGTCGTTCTCCCCGGCAATTCACTAGCCGGTAGAACCTCCCGAGTATACCGCTTCAACCACAAACGGTCCTTCCCAAGTGGGTTCAAATTTTCCTCCTATCTCGCGGTGTGCAAGAATAGTCTCTCGAGAACGAGAACTAAGTCACCAACTTTCAAGGTTCTTGGGCGGACCAGCTTGTCATGGGCTCGAACCATCTTAGCTCGGTATAGTTCTAAATTCCGTTGCGCCGCAAGTCTTTTCCCTTCCAAGCTTTCTAATTCTTCGAGTCGTAATCTGGCGTTCTCTTCGTCGTGATCTTGTTTGCAATCGCAATTCCGAGTGAAGGAAGCCGAACCTCTAAAGGTAACACCGCCTCGGACCCATACACCGCAGCGTAAGGTGTAGCTTCGAGTAGGAGTTCGAAGGTTGTCCGAGAGCCCATAAGGCTTCTAACAATTTCTCGTGCCAATTTCTCTTATTATCGTCCAAGGTTTTCTTTAAGATTTGAACGAGAGTTTTATTAAAAGCCTCAGCCGAGACCGTTTGCTCTCGGGTAGTAAATTGTCGAGTATCGCCAGCCGATTCCGTGTCTCCCGACAAAATTGTTGATTTGTGTGCTTCGAATGCCGATCCATTATCCGAGATGATCCTCGCGCGGCACTCCGAAATGGTAGACAACTCGGTTCTCGAAAACTCAGAAGCACGTGGTGTGCTTTCACTCTCTAAGCGGAACCGCTTCGCCCACTCGGAAAAGTAATCCGTAGCCGCAAGAATGAAGCGATGTCCTTTCGAAGATGGTGGTTCTATCGGACCCACTATATCCGTGCCCCAACATTCAAATGGCCACGACGCAATTGTCGGGTGCAAGACATTTGGAGGTTGGTGTAGAACCACTCCGCGCACTCGGCATCGGTGACGCCTTCGCGATTTTCATGCGATCGGTCATCATCGAGGGCCGTAGTACCCTAGTCTTTTAATTTTCATTTTCATCTTCGGACCCGACCGGTGAGCGCCACGCAGTCCCGAATGCACCTCTTTAACAATTTCACGGGCCTCGGACCCGCTTAGGCACCTTAGCCACATTCGATCAAAAGACCTTCCGTATAATGTGTTGTTTATTAATGCGTAGGACGTAGTTCTTTTCTGATCCGATGGGCTAGCGACCTATCGTCCGGTAGCTTTCCTGTTTGCGTGTAGTCTCATCAATGGCCGTCGCCAATCTTCTCGTGTTTTCCGTCACCGCCGCAATCGCTTCATTTTCTTTTTCTCGATTTGTGTATCGTGTCTATGTCGAGCCGTGATAGGACCCGACGTCCGTGAACCGACACTTCCACCGATTCATCTTGCAAACAGGCAAATTCTTTTGCGAGACGGGCTAAAGCATCCGCTAAAGCATTCTCTTTTCCGGGAATTTTGTAGATCGTCACATTCGGAATCCGTTCCAACAACTCGTATGGCATACCGGAAGTATTGTTCGAGTCTTGGTTTAAAAATTCCGTATTGTCCGGCGATCCGTCGAATGATTAACCGTGAATCCCCGTAGATGTCGATGTCCGTTATCCCCATTCGAATAGTTAATTCCAAGTCCCGTTATGAGGGCTTCGTATTCTCGCTTCATTGTTCGTACACGGTTCCGTCAAGTGGTAGGAGTATCTTAACATCCCCCGCTCCGGTGTTATAAAGATTAGCCCGATTCCCGCCTTACCGGACACTATCACTTGCGATTCTTCGTCTTTGTGTGCCGAAGATGCTCCGTCGAAATATAATTCCCAACGTCGATCATCGTGGTCTTCTAGGTTCATTATTTGTTCATCCGGCAAATCGTCATCGAGAGGAGATTCCGCCGAGAAGGGTGCGCCGCGAGGAAGTCCGCTAAGACTTGTCCCTTTACGACACGCGAGGCACGAAAGTTATATCGAATTGCAATAATATCATCGACCATCCGGCAAGTCCGCCTGAAAGTGTTGGACGAGTCATCAAGTATCGCAATGGATTAAACTTCGAGATCAAAGTTAACCTTATGAGAAAGCATGTAGTGCCCGAGCTTTCGAGCGGCGAAGATCAAGGCCAAACAATGCTTTTCAATTGCGGGATACCTTACTTCCGTCCGAAGTAAACGACGGCTTAAGTAGTAAAGAGCATTTTCTTTACCCTCATCATCGACCCGGCTAACAGGCTCCGAGAGAGTCGTCTAAAGCCGCGTGTAAAGTATCGCCGTCTACCCGAGACTCGGGGTCGCTAAGACAGGAGGTGTCATTAAATATTGTTTAATGTCCTCGAAGGCCTTCTGGCATTTCTCTTCCCAAATAAATTTGGCGTCCTTTTTAACTAGTGCCGAGAAAGGCCGACACCTACCCGACATGTTCGAGATAAAGCGTCGAAGATATGCCAGCCTTCCTTGAAAAGATCGTAGTTGTTTTAAGGTTTTGGGAGGCGGCATTTCTAAGATAGCTTTAATCTTTTCCGGTCGATTTCAATTCCACGATGTCGGACAACGAACCCTAAGAATTTCCCGGAGGTGACGCCGAAGGCGCATTTTAAGGGATTCATCTTAAGGTTAAATTGTCTTAATCGTTCGAAAACAATTCTCAAATCATACAGTGGTTTTCCTTTACTTTGCTTTCGATGACCACATCGTCCACGTAGCATTCGACTCGATTGTGGATGAGATCATCAAAAATTCTCGTCATTGCTCTTCGGTAGGTCGCTCCCGCGTTCTTCAGTCCGAATGGCATCACCGTGTAGCAAAATACTCCGATCGGCGTTCCGAATGCTCGTAAGCTTTTCATCTTCTCGGAGCCATTTTTATCTCGGTTGTATCCCGAAGATCCATCCATGAACGAGAATATTTCATGTGTCAAGCAATGTCGATCATTAATTCTGGGATCTAGAGAGGGAATTCATCCTTCGGACATGCCTTGTTTAAATCTCTCGAAGTCCACACAAATTCCGATCCGACCATTCTTCTTCTCGACCGGCACCACATTGGCTAGCCAAGTCGGGTATTGTTCTTCACTTGACAAATTTAGCGTCTATTAGCTTTTTAACTTCGGCTATGACTTGTTGTTCGATTTCTAGACGCATTCTTCTCGGGACCTCGTCCGACCGGAACGAAGTAGGATCCACTCCTAGCTTATGGACCGCAACCTCCGGAGCTAATCCCGGCATTTCATCGTAGTTCCAAGCAAAACAAGTCCTTAAATTCCATTAATAATTCGATTATTTCTTCTGAGTCTTCTTTGTCGAGTAAGGAGCTAACAAAGGCAGGTCTAGGCTCTTCGCTAGTACCTAAGTTAACTTCCGTTAACTCATCTATCGTGGATTTAATTTCTTCTTCGAATTCCGTGGAGCGTCTCCAATTTGTAAATCTTCGAGTTCGTCCGTAGTTTCCATGCAGCTTATCGGACTCGCAAGTGACAACCAAGCAAAATTCGCATCGTCAACCGACCCTATCGTGCCGAATCCGAGTCCATGCTTCGAATCGGGTGGACGACCGGAGTTATTCCATAATTTTTCAAAATGTTGTGATCGGCCTTTTGTCCATTGTCGAGGTAAGAAACCACGTTGAATTAAATTTCGAACACAGGGAGAGTACCACTCAAAAGGTAATTCCATTAATTCCGATGAAGTGACATCTTCGAATTGTACATTATTTTCGCTTTGGAGGAAGAAGCACCACGGTAGAATTTGATCGGTCTCGCACCGTCGTTACGTACCTCTTTGACCACCATACCCTCGATCTTATTAGAATGGATCGGGTTAGGGTCATAGTATGTACGTAGTGGTTAATCTTCTCGTACATCGATTTGTATTCTTCGTTCTTCTCATCTTCGAGAGAGATCTTCGAATTGCGGCTTCTTCCGACTTATTGTCGCCGCTTCTTGCTCGATTTCTTTTTCTTCTTCGTAACTATCTTCCCAATCAACATCGATGGTCGGTTTCCTCCGTCCAACCGTCCTAACGTCTCTACCACGACCTCGTCCCCGCCTCGACCTCGGATGCGAGTCGTGGAGAAACCTTCACCATCTCGCCGTAAGGGAGTGGTGAGTGATCGTTGGACTAGAACCTCGTGTTCTTCGTTGTCCCGAACTTTCTTTGCTTCATTTGTTACGGTATCTCCGGAGAAGATCGTTTTCTTGCGGTGCATAATAAGCCGCATCTTCATGGATTCCAATCTCATGTACGGAGAATGGTCGCAAGTCGCCTTTGATGCACTCGTTCCCCTCCATCGTAGTATTCGATGCACCGATGCGCAGATGATGGTACCATCCCGTTTTCATGTATCCATGGTCGGCCCAAGAGAGCGTCGAACGATGTTTCGAATCGATTATGTGAAATTTTGCGGTTGTCTTCGCTAAGTCACCGGTCTTCATCGCAGCGTTATCGACCCGAGGGCTCTTTCTCCTTTCCGGTCGAATCCTCTTAATAACATTTTGTCCGCTTCGAGCTCGCGAGCATCAATTTCCAAGTATGCTAGTGTTCGAAGACTCATTATGTCGATCGATGCTCCCGGATCCACCAATACTCCGGAGAGCGTAAACTTCCCAATTAGTAATCGAAATGTACAACCGGTCGGTCGTGATCTCGCCGTCCCAAGTAGTAGGTCATTGTCCGTGAAGGTAACGCCTCGTCGTTCCTTTAACGAGCAAACCTCATCTAAGGAATCTCCGCCATTCGAGCTAAGCAAATTTCCGGATCAAGTAAGGCTTCGATCGCAGCTTCTCTCATCTCCTTCGATAAGATGAGAGCATCGTAAATGCTCGGCTCGGTCGGTAGTTTCCTAAGATGGGCTAGCACGTTGTAGTCCACTTTGTTCTCATGCGTCTCGGCTTCTTCTCGAATGGGTATTTCTTCCGCCGGGGTTGGTTCTTCTCGAACAACCACCCGCTTCCTTTGTCTTTTGGACCCATTCTCGGAGGTAGAACTTTTCCACTTCTCAAGTCGACTTCCGTAATTTCTTCCGAATCTAGTGTCGAACTCGCCGTGTCTCCTCCCGAATCGGAATGACAAGCTCTTCCGGATTATCTTCAAAATCCGAAGGCTCTAACTCTATCGTAATCGGAGCTCCTCGAAACTCACAGTATAGATCCGTTGCTTCGTTGAACTCTCGTAGCCTCCTCGATGGATGTCTTCTTCGTTATTTTGATCGTCGAGATCGTGTATGATTCGAGAATTGTTGTTGGCATCGAAGTCGATGTCCGGATTGTCGCTAGTTACGTAATCGTTAGAAATGATCAAAACGTAGCCAACGCCATCACCCTTATCATTATATGATCCCACCGAAGTGAGCAGATAATCATACAAAATCGCAGGTTCGAGGGATTTCTCCCCCGAATCGGAAACAACTATCCTAGGATAAGCGCCCCTAGTCTAGCCTTAGGAGTCTCGGTCCCTCTTCTTCGTCAATTTTCTTCTTTTCTTCGATCGTCTCCTCGTCGAGGTGGTTCTTCTATCGCAAGTGATAAGTACCGGCTTAACAGGTCTCGAACTCTGAATCGAAGCTCGCACCGAAGCGGTTCGGATGTCGTCTAAAATCTTCTTCGAAGACCTCGTCCAGAGCGGTAGTCCATCCATCGTCGCTGCATAGGATCTATCGGAATGACGGGATCGGCCGAGATAACATCGACGAACCTCCTTTCGGGGTTCCTTCATGTACTCCTTCGGGATCGTTATATTTCCTTTCCGAAGGTTGTCGCTGAGCCAACTTTTAAAGGTAATGCAATCTTCTATCTTCGTGCCCAAGCATCCGATGGTAGGGGCAAAAGTTGGGATCACCGTTCTTGTCGACTTCCTCTCGGTCTTTTAGGCTCGGCACTGGAAATCCGGAGTATTCATTATGCTACGGAACATCTTCGGCATCGCTTCATTTTTGAACGGATATTCTCTCGCTCGAAGCTCCCTCAATGTACGTTGCGTGACGGGACGGTTGTTCATACTCGCGGAGACGACCGATAGCTGGACCGGGGTTGTCGGTAATTCCGTTGTGGTTGCCGCGCCGTTCGGTGGTATTTGCATCGGTCGCTTGCCTTTGTCAACCGCCGCAACGATCCCGGATTTCTTTTCGAAGGTCTTCACCGGCTTCTCGCTTGTCCGTCTTGTCGGCAAAACTTAATTGCTTCGCCTCTTCTTGCAAGCTTCCGCCTCGCTTAACAACTTCTCAAAAGTCTTAATAGTGAATCCTTCGAGGAGAAGTGCTATCGGGCCGTGAATGCTTTTAAGCAAGATGCCGATCGCATGTTGTTCTTGCAACTGTGGTTCACACTTCATGCTTAAGTTTCTCCATCGAAGTATGTAATCCACCAAAGTTTCATTCGGCCTTTGTTTCTCTACCACTAAATCACCTATAGTGATGTGGTGCCGAGCTCCGCAAATCGCTCGATGAAGAGGCTCTCTAGCTCCGAGAATGTCTTCACCGAGCCATCGGGTACCCCGCATACCCGCCGAAGGCGATTCCCGACAGATCGCCGACGAACTCGTCGAAGAGTAACGCATCGCTCCCGCCGCATTGCAACAACCGGCACGAAAGTGTGCAACATGCCGTCGGGGTTCCCGGCTCCGTCGAAGGTCTTCGAACGCAGGTGGTACGAAGCCTTTCGGTATCGGATGGCGTCGAACTCTTCCGGGTAAGGTCTACCCGTCCGAATGGATGTCCCGCTCTTCGATTGTGCTAAGGCTTCTCGCACTCCGCCGTTCTACCAAGTTCTTGATATCCTTTTCAGTGGATCATACTTTGTGTTGTATCCTTTCACCGGTCATCCCCATTGACGGATGTAATCTCCTTTCCTCCGTCTACAATGTGAATGACCTCTCGGGGTGTCTCTCTATGTGGTCGTACTTCGACTCGGAGAGTGGCCAGAGCTACGGCCATCTCTTCCATCCTTTTCGCCATTCGAGCGATCGTGTCGTCTTTTCCCCGAAGCCGTCTTCTCATCGCCCGGCTCCTCTCTTCGCGGCCGCAGGAGCACCTCGCGAAGCCGATGAAGCTCGTGTCTCAACCATATTGATTTCTCGCATATTCGTCGTCCATGAACTCCGATGAATCGATCTCATCTCCGAACTTTTCTTCTCTTTCTTTTGCCAACCGTCTGGATATCGGTTCTCAACTTTTCCATGGCATCTTCTAGCGGAGCTTTCGTGTGTCTTTGCGGTTGTCATGCGATAGCCGCCGGGTCCCTTTTTCACGAGTCCCCTTTATCGCAAGAGAACTTTCTTCGCATTCCAGCCTCCCCGGCGAGACTTTCTTTCTCGGCCGTCGTTTCAATCTCAATCGCCCGCAGTGGACGCCACACCATCCTTCTAGCAGCGAAGGTCTAGGACCGCATGGTCTCGCCTGCCAAATGCCGGAAGGTGGTATCCTCCCTAATCTGTAATCCCGAGACTACGACAAGCGGCTAGCCTTCATTCTCTCGTCGGCTTTTCCGTCATGACGGCGGGCTCTACTCGGGGCCCAAGACGGGATTCGACCGGCACCCGCCCTATCCTTCGTAGAATTTCCGATACGGGCGCTTTTCCTTCCTTGCTAACTTTTCTACCAAAGTTCATAGCCGAGCAAACGGCGTAGTTCTAGTTCTTTTCTTGCGGCTATCGTCGTAGTATGCGGGCCGAGGTAATGTGGCAAGCAATCTTGCGAACATTCTCCTCATCCTCCGCGGCGAGAGGGGATGGAACCCGCTTCCTCCCAAAAGTGGTATGTAGTCAGCAACGGTAGTATATTCCGGTAGCGGTGTATATTCTCGGCAACTTCTCGGAATTTCCTCCAGAAAGCAATTTCAGCAGACCTCCGCTTCTCCGGCGATCCTTCTACTTCGTTCTCTTCGGGTCTTTGTCGCTGACGGAATCTTCGAACCGGACCCGATTTCGAAAACGAAGGTCTTACAGAAGATCCGTACCCTCCACGCGTAATGTGTTTACCATAGTTCCGGATTTCTTTCCCCTTCGATTTGGCGTAAGTCGGGGTAGGTGCGTAAACAACTAGACCGAGTGGGGGTAGTAAGAACGAGTCCTCCCGCGGACGGCAAGATTCTCCTAGCTCCGGATCCTTTCGCAGGGAGGAAACTCTGGGTCGACCTAAGGTCGAACTCGCGCGGGCTCCTCAGCTTCGTATACCTTGTTCGTCAGCTGCAAAGAGGGAGACGTCGGTGACCTCGACGTTCGTAGTTTCAAATCCTCGTCCAAATCGGATGACCCCATTGTCGGCGCACTCATCCTTATGGATAAGTCGAAGTCCAATCCGTCGGTGAAGGAGAAAATCGCTCGGGGCTTCCATTTCTGCAGGTAGATTCTGGTTGTCAGTCCCAAGTTATGCTTCTTTTCTTTAGGACGAAAAGAAAGGAATTGAAAAGAGTCCGAACTCATTCTTGTTCATGTATTTATAAGAAAGAATCATTTGTTAAAAGAATCACTTATTAGAGGGTTTGTTTATTTAGAACGGAATGTTCAAAAGTGTAGAGAAGGTAAGGAATCTGATTCGGAGTTGGAAAGGAAAAGAGAGTCTTAAGCAAGACTTCTCGACTCGAAGGATCATTCCTAAACTAACACCTATCGGGGTCCACCCCACCTCAAAATGAGGTAAAAGGATCTCGAACCTCTCCGTTTAGTGGGTGTCTAAACAATGGCTCCTAAATCCGAGAGAATGTTGGCTATACTCATTCAAGATAGAAATGAACATAGTATTCCAACGGAAAGAATGGTAGTTCGATCCACTAAGGACATGGATGCACTACCGATTTTTGAAAGCGTAATTATCCGATTATAATGGAGAGAGGAATTGTCCTCACGGAGTCGCTGTAAATCTGCTCGCATATTTTTAGGTCGTGTGTTTTATTTTGAAGAGGGGTCGCCTAACGTAAATCATCGCTGAATTTTTAATTTAATTAAAATAAATAATTTGAAAAGTAGTATTTGATTTTGAAAATAATTTCAAATTCAAGGTTTTAAGATATGAGACTAAACCGATCTCACATCCCAAATAGCTTATATAAACGAGCACCGCACCACAAACCGTGTATCTATCCCTAAGGATAGACACACTCGCTCGATCGGTGGGGCTCGATTAAATAAACTAGAAGATTTATGACATCCGTTTGGTCTCGCGAACCAATTTTATAAGCCGACAAAATTCCCCCGCTTAATATGAAAACATTAAACAGGGTTTATATTACTCGGGTTCTTCAAAATTCCCTATAAGGGCAAGCCCCTATAGTTAATTACATCTTAAGTGATGGGAATCACCTAAGAAAACTCTCGATAATAATCAATAATTCCGCTCTCAAGGATTTCAAAGTTTAAGTTTTCAAGGGATTGAATTTTGAATTTCAATAGTGGAATGGATCAAGTTTGGAACATTTTGTTTTGTGAATCCAAAGGAAGAAAAGTAGGAGAAATCACGCATTCGAAGTGAACTTCGGTAATTTCCCGACTATCCTATTGTTTGGCTTAGATTTAAGAAAGTCCTAATATTTTTAAATGTTTTGATCTTGTCAATTTTAATTAATTAGGACTTATACTTATATGATAGAATCATACAAATAACTTTCGAAGATGCGAGGGTTTATGTCGTATCGTACGACTACCTCGGAATCCTAAGTCCGGTTAGGGCTTAATTTGCAAGGCAAATGCCTAACAAAAGGTCGAGGATTTATGTTCGCACTAGTGCAAACTACCTCGAAATCCTATGGCTTCGGTTATTTAATTCTAGGAAAGTTTTGTCGAAGTAGGTTCAAGTTTTGCCGACGACGATGGCCGTGCCGCCCACCATGCTCCGAGCTCCTTATTGTTGCAGAGGTTTAGTTTTAGAAATCATAAATCAGAGATGAGAAAAGTGTTTTGGTTTAGAGAAGTCTTAATTTTCCAAGTGTTTTTTGTGTTTTGATTAAAACAAATCTTAAAGTCGATTATAACGACACCGCTAAGATCCCACTGGCTCCATCCTTCCGCATCATTATTTTTATCGGATTCACTTAGTCCGTATGAATTTGCTAAACTCAACCGAATGAGTTCCACACTTTCATTTAGACCGTGGAAATCCCGTTAGCAACACGTAGGTTACATCATCCGAGGTATTCCCGATCATCCAACGAGACGTTTTAATTTAGTTGCAATCGTAGTTTTGTGTTCCGTTTGTGATTAAATTTTGAGTTGTTTTATATTTTGAAATGTTGTGGCTGTGAATTTTATCTCGCAATGACTTTTAATTTAGTTTTGGTTTCAGCTTTAGGGGCTATCCTAAAGGTGTGGGTTTTCATGCAACAGATTGTCTTATCATGCAAGAAAAGTAAAGTGCATTCGCAATAAAGTAAATTGCAATAATGTAAATTGCAAGAAAGTAAATCGCAATAAAATAAAAGCGTACTCGGAGGGTCTTCCCGTCATCCCAAGCTACACTTAAAACACAATTAGAATATTTAAGCAAGTTCCTAGTAAAGCTAAGGGAAAGGTTATGGTTTTCTACCAAATTCCTAATCCTATAGCTAGTCATCTCCTATGACGTCTAGTGTTCTTTGTGTTTTTTGTTTGAGGACGATTTTCTTCATCAAAGAATAATTAAATTCAATTGTTCTTATAAACATCCTATCGTATCGAGGAAGTGCATAAGACAAATCTTAAACATCTTTTCAATATTGCTAGAATTGTTTTAAGTCCAAATGAATTCGATTATATAAATGAATTAATCGTCCGAGATTCAAGTTTTGTTAACTTACTCAGATGAACTACGACATTTCGAATATCCTATAAGTGAAGTAACATTTCATTTAATGTCCTATTTAGGAGTTATGATAACTAAAGCTTTCGAGGGTAAATCGGTGTTCAAATGGTTTGTGATTTAGTTTAATTTCCATTAATGAGTTTAAATTTGAATAGTTGTTCAAGTTATTTTAGATTTATTTTGAATTCTTTATGTCTTAGGTGATGTTATATTTAATTTAATTTAATTTAATTTAACTTAATTTAATTGAGTTTTAATTTTATTTAATTCAATATAGTTCAATTTAATTTGATTTGATGTTTAATTAATTTGATTTGATTTAATTTTAATTTAATTTGATTTAATTTAATTTAATTTAATTTGATTTAATTTAATTTAATTTAATTTAATTTGATTTAATTTGATTTAATTTAATTTAGTTTAATTTAATTTAATTTAATTTGTTTAATTTAATTTAATTTGATTTAATTTAATTTAATTTTTTTAATCTTAATTTAATTTAATTTAATTTAATTTAATTTTAATTTAATTTTATTTAATTTTAATTGAAATTTTTTAAAAGAGTTTAATAATTTAAATTTAGTTTAATGATTAAGTCTTTTAATATTTTAAATTTGAGTTATCATTTTAATTAAGAATTGAATATTAATGAGATAATTAATTTAGGGATTTTTAAATTAAAGAATGAATCTCTTCCTAATAATATCCCTATTTTAATAATTCCAATTTTATTATTCTTCCAAATTTAATCAATTATTTAATTAAAGTTTAATCATTTTAAAATTGTTTAATGGGTTTCTACCCTTTAATTATTTGAATTTCAATCATCCAAATCAGATTAGGATCAAATATTTTACTTGTTAATTTTTTTATTAAACCTAAAGTTTTAATTAAGGGTTAAAAATTTAATTACCACTTTACCCTTTAAGCTTAATGATTTCATAACTCACTAAATTGAACTCAAATGAACTTGAAATTTTTATGTGACTTCACTCATATGCCAATAAAGACATGAGAGGAGAAAATGTGATTTTTCTGTAATTAATTTATTTATATAATTATTTTTGGTAGATAATAGAGATTTTCAAGGAAAATTTAATAACATGACCAAGGGAAAGTTTCTATCCTTAAGAAAATTAGGGGACATTCCTAATGACCAGAGAACCACTTGAACCAATTTTGGTGATTTTTTGAATTATATTATTTTTATTACAATTATTTTAATTTTTGGAGTGTTAATTAATTTAAAAATAAAATAAATGTTGAAAAATGGATTTTATAATTTTCAAAAATCTCTCTGATATCAAGAAAATTAGAGAAGTAAATTTTGCAATTTTCTGATTTTTCTATAATTTATTATAATTATTTTAGTGAAAAAGCTAGAAAATATATATTTTTTTTAATTTTAAAATTACCTTAAAGCTTTAAAATTTAATATCTCACTAAATAAACCTAAGAAAAATGTGGGGTTTTTCCTAAGTGATTAAAATTCAAAATGTGACATCTTGGTGAATTTTATTATTTTTGTGATTTTTATTATTTTTTAATTATTAAAATATTAAAATAATATTAAAAATCAACTTTTTTAGAAAATTGAAATTTTAATTTTCTTAGATTCCCCTGATATCATAGAGGCCCCAAAACTAATTTAGTGAATTTTTGAAAGGTATTTTAAAAGTTATGAATTTTTAAAGTTTAAAATGGTTAAGTGGCTTAATCAACCCAATTAGTGGGGCTAACCAAGTCCAATTGACCTCAAACTTTTATGGTGGATTCCTCTCGATCCTAAAGGTTAGTGGAGAATTGATTTCAAGTCAATTTGATGCCTGGTTAACTCTAATTAAATAAAGACCTATTTTGGGTGTTTAAGCCAATTAGGGTTGTTTTAAATGAACTAAGTCAAAACCTATTTTTCCTAGTGGTTCCCTCGGTTATAAGGAACATTACCAAATTTTCCTAGAATTTATTTCACAACATGCTATTTATTGGAATTAAAATACTCAAAACAAGTAACTCTGAATTTGAAAAATCAATAACTTTTCATAGGATGGCCTCCGACTTTGAAAAATTCAGGGAATGTTCCCAAATTCAGAGGCTTCAAAAGCCCTATAGTCTCATGCCATGGTGAATTGTATACATGCATGGAAAATTAAAATAATGCAGAGAGTAAATAAATTATAAAAAATAAAATACTTGATGAAATTAAATGATTTCTTTTCCACATTATTCTCCTCTTTTCGCTGAGCAAGAGGGTATTTTTATTTTATTTTTCTGATTTT